>BPLR01007387.1:0-31024 GCA_021605095.1 Caerostris extrusa
TATTTTGATAAAAAAAAAGAATGCTTTATAAACTGACAATATTTCAAAAATATTAGTTACAAAAGTATAAAAGTAACAGGGGGTTCCAAAACAAAGAACTGCATTACGAAATGTTTATCTTGTCTTTTGTTAAAATGGAAAGAATCATTTAAAGTCCAATTTAATATCAATAAAAATGAACAGGATCTATAATTTTCACAGTAGAAATGAAATTCTAACTAATTAATTTGATAATAAAATTACAAAAAAACTATCATTAAGCTTTTCTTCATATTAACGTAAGATTTTCATTTGAGAACACTATTTTTACATATCCTACTACCTAGATAAGGTATATTCCAAAATTTGGAGTAGAAAATATATAATTCGTTAAGAATCATTTGTGATACTATACAAGTAATGTTGAATTTGCTAAATATCTATATCTTTGTAAAGAGAACGACCTCAGAAATAGTGTCCGTAATTCAAAAGCAATAATTAAAATTGAAATCAGAAGATATCCTTTGATCCAATCATAAGAACATCATTGTTGCAATGCTTTATTATTTATTTATTTTAAACTTTGTTAAATTTTAAATATTAATTTATGTTAATAATTAATTTTATACATACATATTATATATTAAGTTATTTTCATATTTTTACCTTATGAATTGCTTGTTATTTTGTTTTCATTATAAAGATAGAATCAATATTGATATACAGTAGTCAATCAGCGAGTATTTATTACAAAAAAAAAAAACAAGTGAATTCAAGACAGTTATAAGTTATATATAGATATTTTAAAGGAACCAATCTCAACTGGATCAATCAGGAAACGATATCTTCAAATCTCAATTTCATCTAGATTAATCAGAAATTAATCTCATCCAATCTCTTTTCATCTGGATCAATCAGGAATTGTTTTCATCCAATTTCTTTAAATTCGGATCAATCAGGAATCAATCTCATCCAATCTCTTTTCATTTGGATCAATCAGGAATCGATCCCATCCACATACTTTTGGACTGGATCAACCAGGAATCCATTTCGTCCAATCTCTTCTCATCTTGATTAATAGAGAATTGATCTCATCCAATCTCTTTTCATATGGACCAATGAGGAATCGATTTTATCCTTTTTTTTCAGGAATCCATTTCATCCAATCTCTTTTTATCTGGAACAATCAGGAATCAATCTCATCCTACGTCTTTATATCTGATTAATCAGGAATCGATGTCATCCAAATACTTTTCAACTGGATCAATCTGGAATCGATTTCATCCAATCGCTATTCTTCTGGAACAATGGTGAATCGATCTTATCTAATTATTTCAACTGGATCCATCAGTGATTGATCTCATTAAATCTCTTTTCATGTGGAACAGTAAGGAATCGATTTCATCCAATATCCTTTCATTTGGAACAATCAGGATTCGATTTCAACCAATCTCTTCTCATGTGGATCATTCAGAAATTGATCTCATCCAATCTATTTTCATCGGAATCAATCATGAATCGATTTCATGCAATCTCTTCTCATCGGAACAATTTAAAATTGATCTCATCTAATCTCATTTTTATCTGGATCAATCTGTAATCGATCTCATCCAATGTCTTTTTCATATCGATCAATCAGGAATCGATTTCATCCAATCTCTTTTCATCTGGATATCAGGAATCGATCTCATCCTGTTACTCTTCAACTGGATCAATCAGGAATCGATTTCATCCAATTTCGTTAAATTTGGATCAATGAGGAATCGATCTCATCCAATATCTTTTCATCTGGAACAAGCTGGAATCGATCTCTTTAATTTTTTTCATCTTGATCAATCAGTTATCGATCTCATCCAATCTTTTTCATCTGATCAATCAGAAATTGATTGCATCCAATCTCTTTTCATTTGGATCAATCAGGAATCAATTTCATCCAATCTCTTTTCATCTTTATGAATGAGAAATCGATTCATCCAATCTCTTTTCATGGGGATCAATCAGGAATCGATCTCATCCAATCTCTTCTCATCTGGATCAATCTGAAATTGATCTCCTCCAAACTCTTTTCATCTGGATCAATCAGGAATTGATTTCGTCCATTCGCTTCTCATCTGGATCAATCTCAGCATATACCAATCAGCGATGTTTAAAGTAAAATAAAAATCAAGTGAATTCTTGAAAGGTATAAGTGACATATAGGTGTCTTGAAGGAACCAGTCTCTATCGAATTGATTCTGGATTAAAATTACAGTCTCAAGGTCTACGAAGCTAGTATTATTTTTTAAATTATGAATAATACGGTGTTTTTTTAAGATGTATAGAAACCGAAGATGAAATTTCCAGAGTCTAGTTCAAGTAATTGAAGAAATAGAAACACTTTTTCACTTTTGATTGCTTACGACAAGATGTGAATGCACATATTTTGTACAATCCTGAAAAATTGTTTCATGTGATTGCCGTAATTTCTTTCTTTTATAAAGCTAGAACTGGAAAAATTGGGAACAAGCAATCAATAAATTAACATTAATCACAAAACAAATTCAAGTGAATTCAAGAAAAGTATAAATTGTATATAAATGTGATGTGTGTTGAGTCACCCTAATCTTAACCCATTAAAACTGATTTTTGATTGAAAGTATAGTTTCAAGACTACGAAAATATTATTTTTTGAAATGGATGAGAACCTAAGACGAATCCACCAATATCTTGAGTACAAATTTGAAGAAATAGAAAATATCCTTTTACTTGCTTCATATGTTTTCAATCGCCTAGAACAAGCTGTGTATGAACATACAGAGCACGATTCTGAATCAATAACTGCAGATGAGTGTCGTGCGAGAGCGCAAGAGTCGACAATTTTAATTAACCTACTACAAGTACTCCGAGAAGGAATAGATCAAACAAAAAAAGCATACGAGATGATCGTGTGCGAAGTAAAGAATCAAAATCATCCAATTTTATTGCATAGATTGGAAAGGGATATAGAGTTGAAAATAAGATATTTATTGTGCAAAGTGTTACATAACGAATTCCTGGTTCATTGTTACCGTGTTAAATTACAACTTCGACAAATAATGTCGAATTTTGCAAGAAACGAATGACTTTGTTGTCTCTCACTATATGTCTGTTACCCTTGTTTATACACCCTTGTATTAACCTTGTATAATAGAACAATATTTTAAACTAATTTTTACTACAAATTATTTTAGTTGAATTTAAACTTTATATGATAGAGCTCTAAATAATATTTTAAATGTATTATCTACACATTTTATAAATTCAAGTTTGTGAAGCAATAATTTGATCAATTTAAATTTTTATAAGCAGAATTTAAATTTTATAAGGAGACAACTTAAATTTCTGTAAGTTTTTTTTTTCGAATCCAAGGAACTTGAAATGATTGAATTGTAGTGAGCTTGTGTATCGTATTGATTTGATGTTAATATTATGTTTTGAGGTTTATTATGAATTTTTGCAAAATAACACTGTTTATTAAATTTGTCAAAATGTATGATTGCTTTTTTTTTTCTTTTTCATTTTTAATATTAGATTATTAAATATTTTAAAATTCATGAAGTTTTTTATGTTTAGTGTACGGTTATTTTAAATCACAACTGCTTTAAAAGAAATAATTTGAATAATTAACATTAATTACTTTAAGGATTCGAAATTTGATAAAAATAAAATTTCTCTTTTAATATAGTTGTTCAGCAAAGTAATGGTTTATTAGCAACAATTTTGCAATAACCCTAATATAAGCTAATTTATTTTCTATTATGGAATCCGGGACATCTGAAAACATTTGAATATCAAATTAAAATTTCCGTTGTTCAACATCGACAATGGACAACAAGTTATTGATATTATTCATCTTGAAGGAAATGGTTTAATCTCCGGAAATATGGATTTAGGTATTTGAAAGATATATATTATTTATATACATTTTGAGTTATAACGTGACGTGTATAATTGTTAATTTAAAAGTTTAAAAAAAATTTTAAGAAAATGAATACGCTGAAAAAATTTATATAAATTTTTAAAAATCGGTTTAAATATGTTTCTTTTAAATGTTGATGATTAGTTAGTAAATATTATTTTTTGTCGTTATATATTAATAGATGTTGATAATAATTATTTTCGATATAATTATACTTTGAATATTGTAAAATTTATAAATAAGGTTTACTTCATTTTAACATAATAGTAAAAATAATTACAAGAATAAGTCATTTATACGTGTTTTACTAAGTACTTTCCCCAGTATCATTTAGCAATAAAGCATCATGTTTGTCAGGTCGTACAGTGAATTTGATTTATAAAAGCGTTAATAGATTTAAAGTGCAAAAACATTTTGTAAACTATCACGTTCTCTAAAAATTAACCAATCATAGGAGCTCAACAAAAGGTAAGTATTTTAAGCAAAGTTTCTATCAGCAAAAAGATGGAACTAGATTGCAGGGCAGATTATAATCGGATAATATATTTATGTACAATCCACAGATTTCTTATTAACGTAACTTTTACGATTTATTATAAATTATATTACAAATTCTGTATCTGACTAATCTCTGAAACATATTTTGTTTTTTATAGCAGATAAAGCAAATTTCATGAATCTGTTAACTGTTTGAAGTATAACACATTGCAATAATCCGAGACTTCCACAGAAAACTAAGCTTATATCAATAGCTCTATAAAATGTAAAGATTTAACATGTTTAATTCAAGATTGGATATCGATCAAGATTAAGACATGTACAGATGGATCTTCACATGTACAGTTGATATCTTAATATATTGTGTAAAATTTTGCGTACTTCATCCATACCTGGCTGCATATATTGGTGAGAGCATCTATTTTCTCCAATATAAATTAATAAAATTGCGGTTGAATTAATATTAACCTTCCTACATAAAACAAATTTTAATAATAACAAAAATTCGAGCAATTTATAAGTACTTGGTTAATGAAAACGTTGTATTTCACCAATGAAAATAATGCTATTTTATTTATAGAATAATATATAAATCATAACTTTTTGAAGAATGCCACAATTAATTAATTCCAGAATATTCTGAAATTTATCTTATACCAGGAGCTCTATAAAATATAAAGATTTAAAATATGTTTAGATCAAACGGGGATGTTGGTGGAGATTAAGAGAGGTACAGCTTAAAATCTAGATTGATTTTTGAATTAAGGGAAATTTGGCATATTTTATCTGTTCCATGTAGCACATATTGGTGAGAGCAACTATTTTCAACTTTATAAAGTAATAAAATTGATGAAAGGCTAATATTCACATTTCTTCAACCTATGCAGCAAATTTTTAAAGTAACTGCAACTGATTAAATTCAAACAATTTAGAAATATTTGCGTTAATTAAAACGCTGAATTTCAATAAGGAAGATAATCCTAATTTATTTAAAAAAGTAAAATTAAAAAAATCACTTGACTTTGAACTATTACTCTTTTCTAACATGGCTGGATTCCCTATATGCAAATTTTATTCCAAACAATGGTAATAATAAAAACCCAGCTCGTGTTTATTGGTGTGTACCTGTCGTGATACGGTTGGATGCAAAGAATTGGCCATTTATGCAGATTTGACCTATTATTGGTCAGTTAATCCATTATTAAAAGCTAAACCAAGTTGGGAAATTTAGTTGTATCATTCTAAGGTGGAGTCCGTTTTGCAAAGTCTGTCAAAAGCTTTCTGTACATCTAAAAAGACACCTACTGTTATTAGCTTGGGGTTGGAATTTTTGATAAGGACAACGATTCGACTTGATGACAGTTTGAATAATTTCGTTAAAAACAAATTGTTCCTATGGAAGAAGTGTGTTTTTAGTTGATTTTTATGTGTAAAAGTAGATAAGTGTTTCAAAACATTTCTCAATGCAACTTAACAGGGTGTTTAGTATATAATTCATAGAAAATCAGGGATCTTGATTACGTTTTGGTAGCATGATGATATTAGTTATTACCAAATGCTTGAGAAGTAATGGAATTATATGCATTTGTTCAAATTTTTTGTTAATTTCAAAATTTAGTTATTGCATTGAGGTGGAGACACAGCAAAACGTGGTTTGGGTAGTTTGTCCACAGCAGGACCAGTGGATTTAACGATATTGTTTGTGATCATGACATCAGTTGGAGTGGTGATGATGGTGGAAGGATAATTAGAGTTATTTTATCCTCTACAAGATTGACTTGATTGTTTACATAATTTTTTTGAGTTTCATTGGAAGGAGAATTCTAATTTTCGGCAAATGTTTTTCGTTTGATGTTGAATAAGAGCACGAAATCAGTATTTGCATGAAGGGGTGGAATATTCGCGTATTTATCAGTGAAGTGTTTGTTGATGGTATACTGTGAGTTTTCGACTAGATTTTAATATGCTTCAAATTTTCGACACTTGACTACTGTAGTATTTCAAAAAGTTATAGAGCTGATAAAGTTGGAGGTAAGTGTGATTTTTTTTTTTGTATATTTGCTTCTCTTTCTTTCTAGGTGAGACTACAGAATATGTAGATGCAAGAATTTAGGCTTTTGATTGAGTCTCAGTGTGTGTAGTGAATATTATGAAATGCTATGACACGTGGGTTGCGATAATTGACGTATTTCTAGGGTTAATTTATTTTTCCTTTCATACAGAAGTTTTTAGCGTGATCCTTGCTGATAAAACAGATTGTTCTGTTTGGTTCCGAACATTTTTAATGTAGCTATTGCTGAACCATGGATTTGTCATCAGGATGCACTTGGCGATGAACTGTTTTGTAATTTGTGCTATAAAAGTATTTCGCGGTGAAATAAGAGAGCAGTGTTTGCAACGAAACATCTACAGTTGTTAATAAACGGTCACTAATAAAAGGTTCGTTGTCCATATCTTGAAAAACTTTTTCCATTGCAAATAAATTTCAAGATTGATTTTTATGATATAAGGACTATGACCAACTTTTTAAAGATTAAGTAAGTTTTATGGGAAGTCAAAAGATCTATATATGGTGGAGTAGTAATCCAGATAGATGTTTTAGAAACATAAAAAAAAAAGAAAAGGAATGCAGAACATATTTAAAAATTATCACTTGCTAAATTTTAAAAGAAACAAGTGGTCTAAAATGAAACACATTCAATATAAAATATTTATCTGTGCTTTTATTGAAATAGGAAGCATAATTGGATTTTTACTTCAATTTGCACTGATTAAATATGAATTATGTACATTGCGAATACTTTTTTAAGTGTACATAGAATTTTAACTATTCAATTTGATATTAAAATTATAAAAAAAAAAAAAACATCTTCACATTTTCCGACGTAGTGAAGCAATGATTTTATTTTGAGAGAGCTAATTTATTTTCTTCAATTTCCACCAGTAACAGAAAAAAACAAGAAAATTTTCATTCAGTACATAAAGATAGTAGGCCTCAGAATATTGTAAAAGGGTTAGGGATGAGATCAGATTTTCGCACTTCAAGATTTTTAGTGGGAATTGTTCTCGGTTAAATAAAAGTATGTGAGACTCTTACATTTCCTAACACATTGATAAGGTATGTTTCAAAATTTGGGTAAAAATACATAATTCGTAAAAGAATCACTGTCTGCAACCAAAGTAATGTTGAATTTGCTAAATATCTATACACTTGTAAAGTCAATGATCTCAGATCATTCAAAAGCAGTAATTAAAATCAGAAGATGTTCTTTTAAAACAGGTCAGAACAAGTATACCTCTATCAAAAACAACAACTAAAATTGAAAATCGAAGATATCATTTAAAAAACTGGGCCTGAAGGGTCGAATTAAAGCGTTCTGGCGCTCTGGACCACAGATTTCGGGTTAGAGAGTGCCATGGATGTCTGTAGTGGTTCGAATTCCACTTTAAACCATACGTCCCGGTCTAATATGATCGTACGGCGTTGCGGGGCCATTGTTTCTTCGCGTCCGCGGCTTATCTTCAAACACACGCCCCCTGGGTAATGCAAAGTGAGTAACGTCTGTGAAGCACTTGCTTTCAGGCCTCCTAGACCAATCTGTCTAAGTGTTTGCCAGCTGCATTAGAAAGAAAAAAAAAATTAAAAATTACACAAAGCTTTACTAACAATATCATTGTTATTTATTATTTCTTTATATTAAGCATTGTTAAATTTTAAATATTAATTGTTGTTAATGTATAATATGTATTTATAAAAATAATTATTAACTTATTTTATTTTTAGCTTATTCTCGTTGTTTTATTTTCATTATAAAACTAGAACTGGAAATATTTAGATCAAGCGGACAATCAGCAAGCCTTAATATAAAAACAAACTCAAGTGAAATCAAGAAAAATATTAGTTACATATAGATGTTTTGAAGGAACCTATCTCACCTATCGCTCTGATTCCTGATTAAAATTACAGCATCAAGGCTACGAAACTTGCATTATTGTTTAGATTACGACACTGGTAACATTTTTAAAATGTATAAAAACCGAAAACGAAACTTCCAACATCTTGTGCAATTAATTGAAGAAATAGAAATCACTTTTATATATGCTTCGAATAGTTTTGATTGCTTACAAAAAGAACTGAATGAATATACTTCGCTCAATCCTGAAGAATTGACCGCATGTGATTGCCGTGTGAGAGAGCAAGATTCGAAAACTTTAATTAAAGCACTACAAGAGCACCGAAAAACGACGGAAGAATTAAAGGAAGTGTTCGAGATGATCGTGTGTGAAGTGAAGAATTATAATCATCCTGCTTTATTGATAGACTGGAAGTTGATATAAAGAGGAAAATACGAGAATTATTGGACAATCTGTCGCATAAAGAATTGCAGGTTGATCAATACAAGATAAAACTATTTCGTCAAATCGATTCAAACATTTCGAAAAGTGAATAACTATGTTGTCTCGCATTATATATCACTTGTATATATTTCTCTCATATTTTATATTATATTGGATTAAAAGTTGAATTACAAGGTTTTCTCAAGCGTTTGGAAAATATTTTCTTACCAAATTTTATTGCAAATTATTTTAATTGAATTACTTTTCCTATGGTGGAAAATGTTTTTTCTGTATAAAGAATATTTTAAATATATGTTCAACGGTTTTTCAAAAATTCTTATCTCTATAGACATTCATCAATTTTTCATTTGTAATTATATATTTCAAATTCATCATTTCATTTTCATGTTCAGTGTGCGCTTTTGCATAGAATTAAAGTGAAGTCAGTGTTATGTATAGATCTTTATTAATAATAACCAATGCTATTTTGCAATCAGACGCAAATTTATCAAAAATTAAGATTGGAATGATTTTTTTTTATTATGTTTTTTAGTAATTTGTTATTATATTAAATATCTTATAATACATGATCAAGTTTGTGTATTTATAATAGTGTTATTTTAATTCGCAGTATGCTTTACAGAAATATATTGGATAATTAATTCTAAATAAGTTAAAGATTCGCAGTCTCCAAAAAAAAAAAAAAAAAAAAACAAACATTCTCTTAATATATTTCTTCTTCACTTTACTGGTTTATTAATAACTATTCTGCGACAATCCCTATATCAAAATTTATAGTTTTGCAGTATGCGACCTAATGGTCAATTGGCAAGTGCTCTGGCCGTTCGTACCACAGTCTTCATATTCGAATCCTGGCCGTGGCATGGATATTTGTTAATGCTTTGGAAGGCTCGTTAATCTGTAGGTCCCGATTTAATGACCCAAAAGTGTGCAAAAAATGAAAGTAGAGCAAAAAACCAAAACAAAACCTTCTATTGTGGAATTCGACTTTAGAAAATTGATGATCAATCTTCATGTATCCAAATTTGTAATAATTTTGCGACTAACCTAGTATAAACCCATTTACTTTCTATTATCAAATATATATCCTTTATTTTTTGAAGGTTAATAATGATGTTAAATCTTCATGTATCCAAGTGTATTTTCCATTGTTCATCTTTGGAAACAAACTATACGTTATTGAAATAATTCTCCTTGATGGTTTGGTTTGTGGCTTTGCGGCCATTTTGTGCACACTTTTGGATAATTAGACCGGGACCTGCAGTTTAACGTGTATTTCCAGCCACTTGCAAACATCTATGCCCCAGGCCAGGATTCGAACCTTCTTTTGTTGCACCCGAGATCAGATCGATAGCCAATTTGCCATCAGGCAACTGTCCATGTAGGAAATTGATTAAACTCCGGAAATATCGTGTTTGGTATTTCAAAGATATTCCATTTATACACACCAAGAATAGTAATGGGATATTTGTCTAATTGTAAATTTAACAATATATGCAAGTTTCTTTTAATTATTATCACGAGTAAGGCAAGTATTGTATTTGTTATAGTTATATTTTTATCTCTGTGGTATATACACTGAAGTGACAAAAGTAATGGGATACCTCTTAATATCGTGTCGGCCCCCTCCTTTCGCCCGGCGAAGTGCAGCAACTCGGCGTGGCATGGACTCAACAAGTCGTTGGAAGTCTTCTGCAGGAATATTGAGCCATGCTGTCTCGATAGACGTCCATAATTGTGAAAGCGTTGATGGTGCAGGATTTTGGGCACGAACAGACCTCTCGATGATGTCCCATAAATGCTCGATGGGATCCATGTCGGGCGATCTAGGTGGCCAGATCATTCGTTGGAATTGTCCAGAATGTTCGAGAGTCGCACGAGAGTCGCTGCAAGCGATGTCGTTCTGTCAGTAAAGGCACTCGAGTCGGTCTTCTGCAGGAATAGCTCAAGAAAGCCAAATTTCTTCGCACAGTTCTAACAGACAAGTCCCTTGTACGTCCCACATTGATTTCTGCGGTTATTTGACGCAGTGTTGCTTGTCTGTTAGAATTTACGACTCTTTGCAGACGTCGCCGGTCTCGGTCGTTAGTGCAGGCGGTCGACCACTGCGCTGTCCATGGTGGGATGTCATGAATGAAATTTCATACTCGGCACACTCTTGACACAGTGGATCTGGGAATGTTGAATTCCCTAATGATTTCCGAAATGGAATGACCCATGCGTCTAGCTCCAACTAACATTACGCTTTCAAAGTCTGTTAATTCCCGTCGTGGGGTCATCATCACGTCAAAACCTCTTCACATGAATAACTTGAACAGAAATGAAAGCTCTGCGAAAGCACTGCGCATTTATACCTGTTCTACGCGATGCTACTGCTATCTGAAAATTTGCATATTGCTATCCCATGACTTTTGTCACTTCAGTGTAATTCTTAATGATATAACTTTAAATCGAGAAAAGTAAAAGATATTTGCAGTAAAGGAATACGCCTTTTCAATCGCATAATACTAAAAGCAGTTATGTTTCTTAATAAAATTATGTCTTTGTTACACTTTTACCCTGTTACACCAACAACGAAACCTATTGTAAGTCTCCTCATACCTGAGTTCGATTCATAAATTCGTTAACTGATTTAAAGAGTAATTTTTTTCTTTCTACAATTAATTCTGAATAAGTTAAAAGATTCGCGGTTTCCAAAAAAAAAAAAAAAAAAAAAAAAAACATTCTCTTAATATATTTGTTCTTCAATTTACTGGTTTATTAAACAAAATCGTTTGGTTTGTATTATATAGATGTGATTTTGTGTGTGTGAAAGTCGATGATTTTTTATAAAAAAGATTTAACTATGTGTCTTAATTGGATGTTTGGCCTACAATTCTAAGAAAACTTCAGATCCTCGTTAACACTTGGTAATATGATAATATTAATTGTTTTCCTAGTGCTTTGGAAGTAATGGAATTTAATGCTGTTGACAAAAATTTGTTTATTGCATTTAGTCAGAATCCCAGAAAGCTTTGTTTGAAATTATATTAATAACTGTGGATTTCCTGATGCCGACTTGATGTTTGTGCTCATGGCATCAGTTAGAGAGGATGACGTTGGAACGATAATTCGGGTTATTATATCCTTGATAATATTGATTTGAGCTTCTTTTTAGGTTTCTGATTTTTCATGGGAGGAGAATTCCAAGTTCTGGATATGAGTATAAACTTTTTCTATTGAAATAGAATGCACATCCAATATTTACGTAAACGGGTGTCCAGAGGGGAATATTCCAGTATTTCCTAGTGGAGTGATTTTTATGATATGTAGTGAGTTTTTCTTTTGATTTCAATTGGTAAGAAATTCTCGCAGTGAGTAATTTAGGATATTATTAATTTTATTCTTTATTTCGTGTTAGATCCAGTTTAGTTCTTGGTTAATTTGAAGTTATATTGTGATCTTCCAGATTTTGCAGATTCTATTTGTAATTTAATTCTTATTTCCAGGCATTCTTATTCCCAGTTAAATACATTTAGTGATAAGTAGATGTCATGAGCATTTTAAATTTTAGAATTTTCTGAGATATATTTGGATAAAACATTGTTCAAATGCTCAACCTGAAGTGATTAAATGATTATATTCGCGAATCGGTGTAGGTGAACGGAGTACCTTGGTCGCGAAACCTCCTAGTTGCCACATAAAAATAATGTCAGTCGGCTCAAGGCCCATAGTGAATTGAATGAACATTGCATAATTTAAACGAAAACAAAAACATATACAAAAAAAATTGAGAAATAAAAAATTAAGAGAGCAAAAACAATCAAAATGACAAAAGAAGCAGTACCGAAGTAAACATGAGTATTCACGCAGCAGCAGTATAAAAAAGAAAACAAACAATCAAACGCGCACTCAACGCGACCCTAAGACAAGCAGACCCAGGACCAAAGAAAAGGGGAAAAAGGAAAAACCCAACTGCTTGTTAATGTTCAAGACATGCTTCGGTCTTTTACGTGTGCATGGAATGAAAATGTCATAATGAAAAGTGTTTAAATCTTGGATGACAGAATTGTTGGAACTATGGATGGAGTCATAAAAATTTTTGGCAATTTTAGCAATATGTTCTCTAAAACTAGGCATGTCTAAAGAGTGTTTTATGTCTTTGTTTCTAAAGTACTAAGGTGCATCAGCTATCATTCTTATAACCTTGTTTTCTAGTCTTTCAAGTAGTAGAAAGTTACTTGGTGCAGTGGAGCCCCAGACTGGACTCGCATATGCTATTATTGGACGTAAATAAGCAAGAAAGATTAGTTTTTTTAATTTCCATGGTTAGTATGGAGTGTCGGCCTAAAACAGAATAAAAACTTTCTTAAATTATTATTGAATTTAGTTCTTAAGTAGTCAATGTGAGCTTTAAATGTTAGTTGGCGGTCAAGTATTACACCTAAATATTTAGCTTCTTTAGACCAGGAAATGTTAGTGTTATAAATAGAAACATTAAGAGAATTACGGTTATTTATCCTGGTAAATAGTACGGCTTCAGTCTTCGCGACGTTAAGTTTAATTTTCCATGTGTCCAACCAGATTTCAAGTTCATTTATTTAATTTTGTAAATTTTTCTGGATAATGTGTATTTTCCTCCCCTGCGTAATAATAGCTGTATCATCAGCGTAGAGTGTCAATTTAATCTTGTGATCTTGTGGTATATCATTGGTGTAAATATTGTACAAGAAAGGTCCCAAGATCGAGCATTGAGGAACACCTGCATTGATATTACAACTTTTTGAATCAACTTTATTTACGGAGACAACAAAACTTCTCTCAGTGAGATAATGCAAGATAATTTTATAAGAAATGGAGAGTACTGAAATTTAATCATTTTGTAAATAAGACCTTTGAGCCAAACTCTGTCGAAGGCTTTCGCCACGTCCAGAAAAATTGCAGCTGTATCTTGTTTACAGGAGAACCCTTCGCAGATGGTCTCAGTTATAGTAAACAATTGATGTGTGGTGGAAAGATCTTGGGTGAATTCAAATTGTTGTGAGATGAGAATATTAAGTTCGTGAGATTCTTGATTTAAAATGTCTGCGATGATTCGCTCAACAATCTTGCTAATAGTTGACAAAAGAGAGATTGGTCGATAGCTGTTCGGGGAAGTGGGGGTCCTTACCAGGTTTGATAATCGGAAGAATTCTTGCAGTTTTCCAACATTTAGGGAAGTAGCTGTGAGTTAGGATGGCATCAGTAATTTTGCATATTTGGAGAATAATTTTGTATGGAATATTTTTGATCATTTTGTTCGTAATACAGTCAATTCCCGGAGTTTTGCTGGTTTTAAGATGAGAGATGACGTTTACTATTGTAGAAGCTTTAGTTGGAGGAGCATCAAAATTTTGACTTTTATTCAGAGCAAGGAAGGACGTAATAGTGTTTTCCACTTCAGAGTCTATAGTATTGTTGGAGGAGGGGTTCTCCTGAAATTGCGCTTGCAGGGTGTCAGCAAGAATTTCTGCTTTATCTACATCAGTAGTAGCTGTAAAGTTGGAGCTTTGGAGATCATTAATTCTTGGTCTCTTTTTCCGATATCTGCTACAAATTTTCCATTCCGTCATCGACATTTGCAGTAATGATTACATTCTGGAGAAATAGAGCACTTTAGTAGACTTCAATTATGATTGGATAGTGTCAAACATTACTGATGTTTCTGTGCCGGAGATGGTTTCAAAGAAATCAAAGAACAGGGTACAATTACGAAGGAAGAAGTTAGAACAATTGGTGCTATTATATTAAAGATGTGGGCCTGAATGGCCGAGTGGCTACCGCTCTGGTGCTCGGTAAAACAGGTTTCGGGTTCGAGTCCCGGCGGTGCCATGGATGTTTGTAGTGGTTCGGAATCCACTTTAAAATGTAGGTCCCGGTCTAATATGATCGTAGTGCGTTACGGGGCATTGTTACTCCGCGTCCGTGGCTTATTTTCAAGTTACACACGCCCCTGGGTAATGCAAAGTGAGTACGCCTGTGCAGCGCTTGCCTTAAGGCATCCAAGACCAAGCTGTCTGAGTGTTTGCCAGCTGCATTAGAAAGAAAAAAATATTAAATATGTTTAACATACTGTAATCGAATACAATTACTATTGTTCGTACAGCGTCTATCCACGTTTCAAACTGGGCATTTCAGATGAACCTCTGAGTTATAAAACTTAGTTATACTAATTTTTAAAGATGACAACTTTTGTGTTATGAATCTGCTAATTTGAGGGCGATAGATGGTGACTATTTTAATTTTGCTATTGTTGATTGTTGAATAGTTTGCCGTATTTTCGAACTGTCTGTCGCATTTATAGATGCACTACTTTGGAGTTTTTGAATGAGTCTCAGCATGGGTGGTCAGAACCATGGAGTGATATGACATGTGATGCGTGATAATTAAAGAATTCATGGGGAAAATTAATTTTTCTTTGATACAGGAGAATTTTAAGAAGGCCCTCGGTGGTGAACAAGATTGATATGTCTGCTTTATTTCATACTTAATGTCGTTTTCCGTGATAAACGGGTTTAACATTTGAAATTATTTATCTTGATTCTTAGGATGTATGATTTTGACATTCCTGTAATGGAATAATTTCTTTGAAAACCGCGGTGAAATTAGAGAGCAATGTCTGCAACAATTTATGTTCAGTTGTTAAAAACGTTCAAATAGAGTGAAAAGTTCATAGCTAAAATTTAAAACTCTTTTCATATTAATCAATTTCGAGATCATATTTTAAGAATTTTTAAGGTATAAAGATTATGACCAATTTTTGAAAGAAGAAGAAAGCTTTTACTGGAAAGCAAAAGATTTGTTTATGTAGAATCAGTGTAATCTTGCCAGTCATTTTTTAAAAATAAGACTGTTTGAAACGCTGAAATATGTTTCAAAATGTCAATTACCAAAGAATAATAGACACAGGAGTTTGGAAATAGAGTATTTCATTAGGAAATATTTAACTGCTCATTTGTTGAAATGGAAAGCTTCATTGGTTTTTAAATTCAATTTAATCTGCGTATAGAAATTTTTAAATAACTCATGTTCGCAAATCGAACTAAAAAGTGAAAAATAAATTATAGTTTAAATGAACTAAAAAACACGCTTTTACAAATCTAAAAAAGTAAAAAATAATTGTTAACATAAGAATAAAGTTACTGACGAGAAAATTAATGTCAATGTTCTAAAAGCGTGGGATGCTCGATATCAATTGTTATAATTTTTCACTAGTTTTATTCCGAAATGCAGAGATAGTTTGTCGTACAAAGCACCCCACGCTTTTAGAACAGTGACATTGATTTTATTCTTATGTTAACAATTATTTTTTACTTTTTAGCTTGATTAACTCTAAAAGCGTGTTTTTAGTTTATTTAAACCATAATTTATTTTTGCTTTTTAGTTCGATTTGCTATAAAACAACCGTCTTTAATACGTCTGTTTTAACAGTTGCATCTCGATTTAGAAAACATATTCAAAGATTTCTATGTTGCGAATATAAACAGCGAGACATAGTGGTGTAACTTTATTTGCGAATAAGTCTTATGGACTGTTCTTAATCGAACCATTTCATCTAATGTTTCACTGTTACATGGGGTTCTTCCTGTTAGTTTTCAGCAATCAATTTCTTCAATTCGAATACCGCCCAAGGTTCTTCCACGACTAAGCGCTACATAAGTTTGTCCAGCAGCAAACAGTCTTGAGCCTAAATAAATGAGTGCATGATCAACTGTACCACCTTGAATCTTGTGGACGGCCGATGTCCAACTGAGGAATAATGGCAACATTCGTCTTTCAGCAGTTCCACAGCTGTATTTTGCTGGGAATTGTATCGATATTGGTTTAATTACGTGTACACCATCTGAACCGAAATCGATATACGGTGAAACACGAATCATATTAAGATGAAATCACGAATGATTAATTAAATCAGTTAAGGTTCCTCAGATCGTAATCACATTTACTGGGATAACTTTAGTAATTCTAGAATAATACGTGCAAACCAAACTAAGATGGACTCCGGGAAACCAAAGCTTTTGGGTTCCGGGGAAGTATGGTTGCACAGCTGAAACTTAAAGGAATTGTCGGAAGGGTTCCTCATTAAAGGATTTAAAGTGTATTAGTTCCGATTACAGGGCTTTAGATGAGTCCCGTATCGTTATTTTTCGCCACTACCTCCCCGTGCCTTTCTTGAGTGTGGTAGCCGTTTCTCAGGCTCAATCTCCGGAATCGAACCCTGATTCTCCGTTACCCGTTACAACCATGGTTGGTGCGGAACCTGCCAATGACAGTTGATAAGGCAGGCATTTGAAAGATTTGTCGTCGGTACAAGGACCATATGATCAGCAGAAAGTTCTTCAAAGTCGCCAAAAGTAACGATGGACGAGCCACCGATTGGTTTTGATCTAATAATAAAAGCGTTCCTTCCATCTCTGGTCGGAACTCTGGTTTGTATGTATTAGCTTTTCAATTACCACAGTTATCCAAGTAAATGTGGAAATTCAGCTAATTTTTAATAATCCATTTCGCGGTTTCACCTTAATAATACGGCTTGTACTGAGACTCATGGCTTAATCTGTTAGACAAGTATTTGCCTACTGGTAGGATCAACCAGGCAGCTGCGCACAAGCATGCGCAGACCGGGCTCTTGCTCTATCTCATTAGCTTTCCGGCAAAGGGACTCATATTAAATAAAACCACTAACCCCGGCGATCCTATTCAGATGAGATAATAAACTTAACAAAATATTTTATTGTCATGGGTCCTTGATAAGTCTCCAACGTTTAAATTAAATCGGATCGCTTAAAGTGGGCCAAAATCGAGCCCAAAGAGTCAGTTACCAACAAACAAATATACAGGTGAAACTAATAAAAGCGTGTTAAGAAAAAAATTATGTTAACAGGATTTCTGGGACACAATCAACACAACTTGAACTTTGCTATACATTATATAGTATATAATACCATTGCAAAGTGAATGATCTCAGAATAAGGATCCGTCCTTCAAAAACAACAATTAAAATCAATAGGAAGATAGTCTTTTGAGAAACTCCACGAAGAGTTTCTAACAAAATACTTGTTAAAATTCTCTGATTTAAAAATTCGAAATTTATGTTACTTTACGTTATTAATTAATTTTATATATACATACTTTACACAATAATGCTTCAAATTTTTACCTTACGATTTAGGAGTTATTTTAATTCTTCATAAAGCCAGAACTGAAGACATTCAAATCAAGCAATCAATCAGACAGCATTAGTCACAAAACAGAATCAAGTGAATTAAAAAAAAGTACAATATATATATATATATATATATATATATATATGTTATGAAAGAATCAATTCTATCTGACCGTATCACACTAATTCTGGACTGAATTTACAGTATCAAGGCTACGAAATTTGTATTATCTTTTGAAATGGATGAAAACCGAAGTCGAATCTTCCAATATCTTGAGCAGATAACTGAAGAAATAGAAAGACTATTGCTCTAGGTTCAGATGTTTTCAATTACTTGCAACAAGATGTGCATAGACATACAGAGCTCGATCCTGCAGAATTAACCGCACATGATTGTCGTTTAAGAAGTCAAGCGTCGACAACTTTAATGAACCAATTACAAGACCTCCGAAAAGTAACAGAGGAGTTAACGCCATTGTTCGACATGACTGTGTGCGAAGCAAGGACTTATTATCATAATAGATTATTGAATAGACTGGAAAAGAATGTAAAACGGAAAATTAGAAAATTATTGAACAATGTGTTATATAAAGAATCGATGATTGATATTTACAACTATGAACTGACATTTCGCCAAAACGTATTGAAGTTTGCAAAACGGGAATGATTTTATTTGGTCTCTCATTAAATGGCTCTTACCCTTATATATATAGCGTACTCGTAAATATGTATTATGATTGGTTTAACAGCTGAATTACGAGGTTTTTACAACAGTTTCGAACAGTATTTTTAAATTTATTTTTAAAGCAAAGCATTTTAATTGAATTTCTCTTTATATGGTAGAGATAATCTTGTTTCATTAAATAATATTTTATACGTATTTTTAACAATTTTTAAAAAATACATATTTTCAAAGAAATTGATCAATTTACCTTTTTATGAGCAGATTTGAAACTGAACTGGTGAATTTATTCTGTTCTGTAGTGAACTTGTGTATACTGTTGGACTGATGTTAAAATTATATTTAGAGCTTTATTAATATTATGAATTATTGTAAAATAACATTGCTTAAGTTTATCAAAATGTATAATTTTGTTTAGTTTAAATGTTTTAGATTTTTTTTTATACTTTTTAATTATTAAATATTTTATAATACATATTGAATTTTGTATATTTAGAGTACGGTTGTTTTAAATCACAACTGTGTTACAATGAAATCATTTGGATAAATAACTATATTTACTTTAAGGATTTGAAATTTGATGAAAATAAAATATCTTTTTTTAATATATATTTTCGTCACATTACTGGTTTATTTGAAACCATTTTGAAAAAAACCTAATAAAAGCCTGTTTTTTATATATTATGGAATCCAAAATATCAGAAAACGTGATGATAAGTATTAATATATCAAATTAGAATTTCAATTATTCAACATCGGCAATTTATTGAAAGGATTTTGGTTGAAGAAATTGTTTAATCTCCGAAAATATGATGTTAAGTGTTTGAAATTATATTATTTATATAGGACTTGAATTTTAATTGTATGAGTAATTAAATATTAATTTAACAGTTAAAATTTAATAAAGTTTGGAACAAAAAATACGCTCAGCCATTATGTATATTAACACAAATCGGAAGAATTGCGATGCTTTTAAAATTTAACACCATTATTTGACGTATATTATTTTTTATCGTTTTATATTAATCGATGTCACGCATAATTATTTTCGGTATAATTTTACCTTGAGTATTGTAAAAACTTGTAAGTAATTCTTCAACATTTTCAATCACATATTAAAAGGTATTACTTGACTTAATAAAATTATTCATTTTATGATGTGCTTTCTCTCAGTTCATTCCATAATAAAACATGCTGAACAATGAATTCCATTCAGAGAACCTTTGAAAAATTTAAAGTATAATTTTATTTAGAAAAATATCACGTTCTCTAAAATTAACTTATAATATTTAGTTAATTTTATTAGTTATAATAAAATTAACTAAATATTGAATTAACTAAATGTTTAAAATTAATTAAATTAACTAAATGTTGAATTATAATTATATATAATTCAACAAGAAGTAAGGATTTTATACAAAGTTTCTGTCAGCGAAATGATGGAACTAGATTGTAGGACAGGTTATAGTCGGATAATATATTTATTTACAATCCAGAGATTTCTTATTAATGTAACTTTACGATTTATTTAAGTTATAACACACAATTCTTCTGACTAATTTCTTGCATTTTTTTTACTTTAATACACATTTTTGCCCGGCAAATGTTCTGTTTTTGTAGCACCTAGAATATATTTAATAAATATGTTATATGTTTGAAGTATAACAGATTTATATGCACGGTCTACATTACTACAGATACAATTGAATATCTAAATTGATATCTCATTGTATTATGGAAAATTTGACATATTTTATCTGTTCCCAGCAGCACATATTGGTGAGAGCAACTATTTTCACCTTTATAAAGAAATAAACTGGCGGAAAGACATTTCTTATACACATGGAACAAATTTTAGAAATAACTACACTTCAAACAATTTATAAATGTGTTGTTTGGTGTGTAATTCATCAATGAAAATAATTCTATTGAAATTCTATGTAAAGAATGTAAATTAAAAAAAAAAAAACTCACTTGAACCTTGAACTTTGAACTTTGAACTCACTTTCCTGACATGTCTGGATTTCGTATATGCCTGTTTAATAACATTTTTAATAATAAAAAAAAAAGATCCTGTTTATTAGTGTGTATCAGTCTTGATAAGGTGGGATGTGAAGAATCGTTCATTTAAGCAGATTTTTAAATTATATTGGTCAATTAATCACTTATGAAAGGGTTAATACAAAGAAAATAGAGTTGTATTATTTTTGTAGTGGATTCCGTTTTGCCAAAGACTGTCAAAGGCTTTCTGCACATCTAAAAAGACACCTACTGTTATTGGCTTGTGTTTGGAACTTCTGATAGTGATATTTGTTACTTGATGACAGGTTGAGTATTTTGTAATACGCTTTTATTAGTTTCACCCGTATGTTTGTTTGTAACTGACTCTTCGGGCTCGATTTTGCCCTACTTTAAGCGATCAGATTTAATTTAAACGTTGCAGACTTATCAAGGATCGACGACACAAAATAGTTTGATAAGTTTATTATCTCATCCTGATTAGGATCGAAAGGGTTAGTGATTTTATTTTAACTTTTGAAGAGCAATTTAACCCATATAGAATGAAAGTACCTAAAACATTTAAACCTACGTGGGACAGTGGCACAGCGGATAACTCTCCTTTGTTTTACCCACAGTTAAATTATTGTAAGAACTATAATTTCAGTCCTCCGTACCGGGACCTCATTTAAATATTATAATTTAAAAACACTACAAAACACGCTTTTAGAGTTAATCAAACTAAAAAAGTCAAAAATAATTGTTAACATAAGAATAAAATGAATGCCCCTGTTCTAAAAAGCGCGGGGTGCTTTGTATGACATTTTTAAACTAACTCTGCATTTCGGAATGAAACTAGTGAAAAATGACATCGACTGATATCGCGAACCCCACGGTTTGAGAACAGTGACATTCATTTTCTCGTCAGTAATTTTATTCTCATGTTAACAATTATGTTTTACTTTTTAGTTTGATTAATTCTTAAAGCGTGTTTTTTAGTTTTTTTAAACCATAATTTATTACTTTCTAATAGGACGTTTGGTCTATAATTCTTAGATAACTTGGGATCGTGATTAAATTTTGATAAGAAAATATTACTAGTTGCTACCTAGTACTTGGAAAGTAACATAATTTGGTGCATTTGTTCAAAATGTGGTTAAGTTTAATATTGCCTTGAGGCGGATACACGGCTAGACTCTGCTTGGAAGAGCACCTGGGGATTTAATGATGTTGATTTGCTGCTTGTGGTTGTGACATAAATTGGAGTGAGGATGATGTTGAAATGTTGATTCAGGTTATTTTACCATCGACGAGATTGATTTGATCATCTCTTTAGGTTTCCAATTTTTTTTTTAGGATGTAGAATTCCACGTTTGTGATGAAGTAACAGCTCTTCTACTGAAACAGAATACTAAATCAAGTAGTTGCACAGAGGGTTAAAATTTTCGAGTATGTGTTATTGAAGTTCCTGTTGATGGCGTACAGTGAGTTTTCCTCTGGATTTCAATCCGTAAAAAAAAATCCCATAATATGTAATTCAGGATGTTAAAATTACTTTCTTTATTTCTTTTTTTGGTTATATTCAGGATATTTTATGATCTGCTAGATTTTATGGATTCTATTTTCTTTTACTTTAATTCTTGTTTCCAGGGTCAGTTTTGGTAAATTTATTTACATTTAAAGGATTTATTGGAAAGTTATTTTAATTTCACAGTACAATTAATTTAGTGATGAGTTGATATCATGAGAATATGAAATCGTTGGATTTACGGGATTGAATTTGGATAAATTTGGAGATTGTGGAGGTTAAAATGCAGTTCGCAATTGCAGAGATTGCGGAGACAGAAAAAAATTTAGTTCTGAAAAAGAAAAGCTGGTTCTATCACATTAGTGATTATGATTCAGTTACTTTAGCGAGAAAGGACGAGACTTTTCTTAGACGTCTAACAAGACGTCAAGAACAAGGTGTTAGGAATTGAAATCTCAAAATAATAAAACTTTACTATTGTGATTTGCAATGGATTTCTGTTCTTTTGCTACTAATCTTCCAATTGGAGGGCAAAAGAGGATAGCTATTTGGATTTCGCTATTGTGCAAAGTTTCATAATTATTGCTGTATTTTAAAACTTGTACTGTTAAAGAAAAATATGAAGGTGAGAGGTATTCTTTGGAGGTATATTTGTGTGTTTCTTTCTGTGGATGCACCTCTCACGTGTATAGAATAAAAAAATGGGACTTTAAATGAATATCAAATTCGGAGGTTTGGACTGCTATGATATACTATGGGTTGTGATAATTGTTGAATACATAGATTTAATTTAAGAATTTTTGACATAGAATATATTTAGCGTGACCTTAGTGAAGTGTTTGATGATGGTATAAAGGGAGTTTTTCTCTGGATTTCAATCCATAAGAAATTCAGGCCATGTGACTATGGTGGTATTTTAAAAACTTATAGAGCTAAAAATAATTTAAAGATAGAGATAATTTTTGGTGTACATTTGCTTATATTTTTTTTTCTGGGAGAATCTATAGAATATGTAAATGTAATAATTTGGGATTTCGAATAAATCTTAGTGTGTGTGGTGAATATTAGGAATGTTATGATACGTGGGTTGTGATAATTTAGGAATTTATATGATTAATTTATTTTTTCCATTCATATAGAAGGTATTTAGCATGATCGTTGCTGATAAACGAGATTGGCATGTCTGCTTTAGAATAGACTTAATGTAACTATTGTTGAACAACGAATTTGTCATGCCTATTTTGGAATATAATTAAATTGAGTATTGGTGATGAACTGTTTTGTCATTCTTGCTGTAGAAGAGTTTCTTCGAAAACCGCGGTGAAATCAGAAAACAATGTTTGCAACAAAACATCTGCAGTTGTTAATAAACCGTCAACAATAAAAAATTTGAAATGCAAAATATAATTTTTTCTTCATAGCTATAAATTACAAGATCATGTTTTTTAAGTTATAAGGACTAAGACCAGTTTTTGAATGATGAAGGAGCTTTAGGAGAAGGCAGAAGATCTATATATGTGGAATCAGTAATCTTGCCAGTTGTTATAGAAAGAAAGTAAGAATACAGGGAAGGCAGAAAGTATTTCAAAATTATCGTCTGCTATATTGTAAACGAAACAGGTTGCATAAAATAAAGAAACATAAATATGAGATAGAAATATTTATCTACCCTTTGTAAAGTAAAACATCATTACCCCCCCTCCCCCTCGTTTAAATGAAAACCATCATTTTTTTAAATTCCAATTAACTCTTTTGAAATATGGATTATATAGAATAACCATATTTTTTGTATAAAAAAAAATTACCTATTCAAATTAATAATAATAAAACTTATAAAATAATATCTTCATGTTATTCCTGTGGACTGATGGCCAATTCAATAGATCTCTGACCTTTGGTACAACAGGCTTCAAGTTCGATTTCCTGGCAATAGCAAGGGGGATTGCTAGGGATTCGGAATCCAAAATTAAATCGTAGGCCCCGGTGTAGTTAGCCTAAAGTATGCAAAAATATGACCGTAGAGCGAAACACAAAATCAATCAAATTAATCCATATAATGTGCCGAGATTTTTATGAGAACGCTAATTTGTTTTCATCAAATTAAACACTCACAGAGTAAAACAAGATTATTTGCAAGAGGATTCATGCAAAAGATTTAGTGATGAGTTCAGCTTTTGTTAGTTCAGGATTTTGAGTAGAGCATTGGCATCGATTAACTAAAAGTTTGTGAGGCTTTTATATTTTAGACCTTCTGGATAAGATATAAAAATGGGGTTCAAAAATATATTATAGATAATTGGACTTCAGTGATGTGATCCAAGTAACGATGAGTTTTCTAAATATATAAATGCAATAATTAAAATGAAATCAAAAGATCCTCATTTACAAAACTGGCAAAAGCTTTCTTAACTACATCATTATTAAAAATGCTTTAATTTAAACATCATTAAATTTCAGACATTAATTTATGCCTTTAATTAATTTTATACATACAAATTAAATATTAAATTATTTTATTTTATCTTAAGAATCAGAGATATTTTCTTTCTTTATAAAGCTAGAACTGGAATAATTGAGATCAAGCAAATCAATAAATCAACATTAACCTCAAAACAAATTCAAGTGAATTCAAAAAAGTATGAATTGCATATAGATGTGGTAGCCCTAACCTAAACCCATTATAGTGATTTTGGATTGAAATTACAGTATCAAGGCTAAGAAACTTGTATTAGATTTTGAAATGCATGAGGACCTAAGACGAATCTACCGAAGTCTTGAGATCACAACTGAAGAAATAGAAAGTATTATTTTACTTGCTTCGAATGTTTTCTATCACTTAAAACAAGGTGTGTATGCACATACCACGCTCGATCCTGAAACATTAACTGCAGATGAGTGTCGTGCGAGAGAGCAAGTGTCGACAATTTTAATTAACCTACTACAAGAACACCGACAAGATATAGAGTATATAATGAGAATGTACGAGGTCACAGTGGGCGAAGTGAAGGATTGCAATCTTCCTATTTTATTGTCTAGACTGGAAAGCGATATAAAGTGGAAAACAGAAGAATTATTCAATAAAGTGTTATATAAAGAATTTCTGGGTTATTGCTACCAGATTAAATTAGAATTTCGTCAAAACTTGACGAATTTTGCATGAAGCGAATGGCTTTGATTTTTCTCATCATATGTCTTTTACCCTTGTATATAAACTATTTTATTAATTTTATATAATTGAACAATATTTTAAACTAATTTTTAATAAAAATTATTTTAATTGAATTTAAACTTTATATGGTATAGAAAATCTTGTTTCTTAAAATAATACTTTAAATGTATTATCAACAATTTTTAAAAATTCATATTTGCAAAGAAATAAATTGATCAATTTAAATTTTTATAAGCAGATTTGAAACTGAACTGTTGAATTTGAAATGTTTGAATTGAACAATAATAAACAAATTTTAATTGTAGTGAGCTTGTGTATAGATTTGAACTGATGTTAATATAATGTTTAAAACTTTATTAATAATAAGCTGTGTTATTGTGCAATATTTCATAAGTTCGTCAAAATGTATGATTGGTTTGTTTTTTAACCTTTTAATTATTTTCTTAATAAATATTTTATAATGCGTGAAGTTTTTATATTTAGAATACGGTTATTTTAAATCGTAACTGTTTTACAAAGAAATTATTTGGATGATTATCATTAATTACTATAAGAAATCGAAATTTGATAAAAATAAAATTTTTTTTTAATACATTTGTTCAGCAAAGTAATGGTTTATTGGTAACACTTTTGCAACAAACCTAATAAAAGTAAATTTATTTTTCTATTATGGAATCCATGATATCTGAAAGCTTGGTGTTAAACATTCATATATGTAGCACAAGAAATGCACAAATTAGAATTTCAGAAATTAGAATTCCCAGAAATTAGAATTTCCGTTGTTCAATATCGGCAATGGACAACAAGTTAAAGGAAGAATTCTCTTTGAAGTTTACGTTCCAAATTTTTGCAATATATCAGCCTTCTATATTGAATGAGAATACAAATACAGTAGTAGCGTGTATAGGTAAAATTTTCGAGTAAATCGTAGTGAAATCATTCATCTCGCCAAGTGATTATTGTTTCTTTTAGATAATTTATCACTTATCTTCAAATTATTTTTAGTTTTATATTTTTTGGAGGCTTATTTACGTCTCATTTCTCTGGGGGGCTGTTGCATTTGCTGATAAATTTTAGGATTTATAATACATCTCAGTGTTTGTGGGGAGTATCGTGGATGGGCATGACATATGGGTTGAGACAACCGAAGATTTCTTTGATATATTGATTTTCCTTAGACACAGAAAATATTTAACGTGCTTCTTGGCGATGATTTTAACACTCATTCTATAGAAGTGTCCCTTTATAAACTGTGGTTAAATTAAAGAACAATATTTGCAACAAAATATGTGCAGATGATAAAATAAAACTTTCAACAAGAGTAAAATGCTCGTAGTCCGATGCACAAAACTTTTTGATATCAATCAATTTCAAAATGAAATAAAAATGTGCAAGGATTAATGTACCAAATGTTTGAAATAAAAATATTTTACTAAAGGAAAAGCATCAATATATATTGGATCAGTGTAATCTTGTCAGATATTTTGATAAAAAAAAAAGAATAGAAAAACTCAAAATATTTCAAAATGTCAGTTCCAAGGTATAAAAGACACAAAGGGTTACAAAATAATGAATTGCATTACGAAATGTTTATCGTGTTTTTTGTTAAAATGGAAAGAATCATTGATTTTAAATCCAATTTAATATGAATAAATATGAACATGATCTATAATTTTTACAGTATAAATTAATTTGATAATAAAATCACAAAAAGTTATCAGTAAATTTTTCCTCATATCAAGGTGAGTTTTTCATTTGAGAACACTATTTTTACTTTTCCTACCACCTAGATAAGGTATGTTCCAAAATTTGAGTACAAAACATATAATTCGTAACGAGACATTTGTGATACTATCCAAGTAATGTTAAATTTGCTAAATATCTATATCTTTGTAAAGAGAACGACCTTAGAAATAGTGTCCGCGTTTCAAAAGCAAAAAAATTGAAATCAGAAGATATTCTTTGATCCAATCAAAACAACATCATTGCTACAATGCTTTATTATTTATTTTATTTTGAAATTCGTTAAATTTTAAATATTAATTTAAGTGAATAATTAATTTTATAAATACATATTATACATATTATTTACCTTATGAAATTGCTTGTTCTTTTATTTTCATTATAAAGCTACATTTATTATTGGGATACAGTAGTCAATCAGCAAGTATTTATTAAAAAAAATCAAGTGACTTCTAGAATGGTATATGTTATATATAGATAATTTAAAGGAACCAATCTCAACTGGATCAATCAGGAATCAATATCTTCCAATATCTTCATCTGGATCAATCAGCAATCGATGTACTCCATTATCGTTTCAACTGGAACCATCAGCGATCGAGTTTTAAACTGGAACAATCAGGAATCGATCTCATCCAATCTGTTTTCATCTGGTTCAATCAGGAATCAATGTCATCCAAACTCTTTCATCTGGATCAATCAGGAATCGATGTCATCCAAACTCTTTTCATCTGGATCAATCAAGAATCGGTCTGATACAATCTCTTCTCATCTGGATCAATAAGAAATCGATTTCATACAAACTCTTAACATTTGGCTCCTACAGGAATCGATGTCATCCAAACTCTTTTCATCTGGATCAATCAGGAATCGATGTCATACAATCTCTTTTCATCTGGATCAATCAGAAATTTATTTAATCCAATTTCTTTTCATCTGAAACAATCAGGACACGAACTCATAAAAAATTTTTCCGTCTGGATCAATCACGAATCGATCTCATTAAATCTGTTTTCATCTGGATCAATCTCAGAAAATACCAATAAGCGTTGATTAATGTAAAATAATAATCAAGTGAATTCAAGAAAGGTATAAGTCACAAGAATAAATAAGTCAATCAAGAATCGATATTATCCAGTCTGTTTTCAACTGGAAAATCAGGAATTGATATAATTCAATATCTTTTCATCTGGAACAATCAGGAATGGATCTCATCCAATCTCTTTTCATCTGGATCAATCAAGAATCATTTTCATCCAATCTCTTCTCATCTGGATCAATCAGAAATTCATCTCATCCAATATCTCTTCATTTGGAAGAATCAGGAATCGATTTAATCCAATCTCTTTTCATCTGGATCAATCAGCAATCGATGTACTCCATTATCGTGTCAACTGGAACCATCAGCGATCGAGTTTTCAACTGGAACAATCAGGAATCGATCTTATCCAATCTATTTTCATCTGGATCAATCAGGAATCGATGTCATCTAAAATCTTTTCATCTGGATCAATCAGGAATCGATGTCATCCAAACTCTTTTCATCTGGATCAATCAGAAATTGATTTCATCCAATTTCTTTTCATCTGAAACAATCAGGAAACGAACTCATAAAATCTTTTACCATCTGGATCAATCACGAATCAAACTCATAAATTTATTTTCAATCTGGATCAATCATGAATCGATCTCATTAAATCTCTTCTCATCTGGATCATTCAAAATCGATATTATACAATCTGTTTTCAACTGGAACAATCATGAATCGATTTCATGCAATATCTTCTCATCGGATCAATCAGATTGGATGTTATCCAATCTCTTTTCATCTTGATTAATCAGGAATCGATCTCATCTGATCTCTTTTCATCTGGATTAATCAGGAATCGATGTCATCTTTTCATATGGGACAATCGGATATCGATTTCATCCAATCTCTTCCCATCTGCACCAATCCGAAATTGATCTCATCCAATCTGTGTTATCTGCGCAGATTGATCCAGATGAGAAATCAGTGAGGATTAATGTAAATTAAAAATCAAGGGAATTCAGGAAAGGTCTAAGTCACATATTTTTCTTGAAGGAACAAGTCTCATCTATTGCATTGATTCTGGACTGAAATTAGAGTCTCAAGGCTACGAAGCTTGTATTATTATTTAAATTACGAATCCGGTCTTATTTTAAGATGAATAGAAAACGAAGACGAAATTTCCAGCATATAGTGCAAATAATTGAAGAAATAGAAATAACTTTTGCACTTTTGATTGTTTACGACACGAAGTGAATGCGCATACTTCGCTCAATCCTGAAAATTGACTTTATGTGATTGCCGTAATTTCTTTTCTTTATAAAGCAAGAACAGGAATAATTGAGATCAAGCAAATCAATAAATCAACATTAATCACAAAACGAATTCAAATTAATTCAAGAAAAGTATAAATTGTATTTATAGATGTGATCTGTCACCTTACCCAAAAGCCCATTATACTGATTCTGGATTGGAATTAAGGTATCAAGGCTACGAAATTATTATTTCTTTGAAATGGATGAGAACCTAAGCCGAATTCAGCAATATCTTGAGCACATGAATGAAGCAATAGAAAATACTATTTTACTTGCTTCGAATATTTTCAATCGCATAGATGAAGTTGTGCACGCACATACATCGCTCGATCCTGAAACATTAACAGCAGATGAATGTCATGCGAGAGAACAAGAGGTGACAATTTTAATTAACCGACTAGAAGAACTCCGAAAAGAAATAGAGAATATAATGAATATATACGAGATAATCGTGTGCGATGTAAGGAATGAAAATCATCTAATTTATTGCACAGATTGGAAAGGGATATAAAGTGTAAAATAAGAGATTTATCGCAAAAAAGTGTTGTATGTAGAATTTCAGTTTGTTTGTTACAAGATTAATTTAGAATTTCGCCAAAAACATGTCCAATTTTGCAAGAAGCGAATGACTTTGTTGCCTCTCACTTGCATATACTTGTCTGTGTATAGCCTCTTGTATTATTACTCCGTATAATTGAACAATATTTTTAAGTAATTTTTTTACAAATTAATTAATTGAATTTAAACTTTATAAGGTAGATAAAATCTCTTTACTCTAAATATTATTTCCAATGTATTCTCTACACATTTTATAAATTGAAATTTGTAAAGAAATAAATTGATTAATTTAAATTTTTATACGCAGAATTTAAATTTTATAAGCAGACAATTTAAATTTTATAAATTTTTTTATGTGAATGTGTTTGAATTGTAGTGATCTTGTGTATCGTATTGATCTAATGTTAATATTATGTTTTTAGGTTTATCATGAATTTTTGCAAAAATAACACTGTTTGTTAAATTTGTCAAAATGTATGATTGCCTTTGTTTTCTTTGTCATTTTTAATATTATTTTTTTATAAATATTTTAAAATGCATGAAGTTTTTTATGTTTAGGTACGGTTATTTTAAATCACAACTGCGTTACAAAGAAATAATTTGGATAATTAACATTAATTACTTTAAGGATTCGAAATTTGATAAAAATAAAATTTCTCTTTTAATATAGTTGTTCAGCAAAGAAATGATTTATTAGCAACAAATTTGCAAACCTAATATAAGCTAATTGTTTTCTATGATGGAATCCGGGACATCTGAAAACTTCACATATCAAATTAAAATTTCCGTTGTTCAACATCGACAATGGACAACAAGTTATTGAAATAATTCATCTTGAAGGAAATGGTTTAATCTCCGGAAATATGGCTTTAGGTATTTGAAAGTTATATTATTTATATACATTTTGAGTTATAACGTGACGTGTATAATTGTTAATTGAACAGTTTAAATTACTAAATTTTAAGAAAATGAATACGCTGAAAAATTATTAAATTTTTTAAAAATCGGTTTAAATATGTTTCTTTTAAATGTTGATGATTAGTTGG
>BPLR01007388.1:0-84588 GCA_021605095.1 Caerostris extrusa
GCATTCATTGCGCACCACCAACATCAAAACTTCCCCCACAGGTATAATGGATTAAAGGTTCACTGAGTTACTTATTAAAAGTGGTATTCGGTTTTTCTATCGCTTCTCGTTTTTTTTTTTTTTTATTTTTTCAATTATATAATTGAATGGAAAGGCGTAGTTGTTTAAAAGTTCTCATTGACTCCAATATTGTATTCATATAACAAATACAATATTAAAACATAGAAAAAGTCCTAATCCATTTTTGATATTGTATTAATATAACAAAAATACAATATTAGAACATAGAAAGGGGAAATAATGATCAACAGAGCATAGAACCAATAGAAATAATATAACACAGAACCTAATCAAAATAATAATAATAATAATAATAACAATAATATCTAATAAAAAATAGAAATAATAGAACATAAAACCTAATACATTCCAATATTGTATTTATATAATAAAATATAATATTAGAACATAGAAAAGTCCTAATCCATTCTAATAGTGTACTTAGAATAAAAGTTCTAAACACAATATTAGATTGCATCAGAACTTTTCTATGTTCTAATATAATGACATTAGTATGACACATTATTAAATTATCAATGTATTTTATTAATTGAAACTTATTATTAATTTCTATGGCTATTTTATTATTAACTATATTTAACTATTTTTTTTATTAACTATATTATTACTTACTATTAACTACTTTCTATGGCTATTTTTTATTATTAATTATCAAACTATTTAATTAACTTCTATGGCTTAAAGTTTGTTTATTAAAACTCGAGTTACACATTTCGGCAATTGAAGGGTGACCTATTTTAATGTAGTTTACATGATAATACATTCGAATTATGCTGTTGAATCTGAACAATTGAAATGCTGACACAAAAATTATAAATTACAATTTTTTATTAGTAATTTTTTTAACATAACCCTATTGACGATGACTGTAATGTAATTACAAAACTAATAATAGTTTGTTGTAAAATAAAATTCAATAGCTTCTAACGAAAACTAAACTGTTTTCAAATCTATGCCTCTAGTAAAAAACGCATTTATGTATAAGATGCATGGATATATTTTCTGTACAAATTTTTTAATTAATTTTATTTATATAATATTAAAATTTATATTTACAAATAATATAGTCTAGCTTTAATTTGCTTACAACTTAGATTCACTCTATGATTAGTTTAAAGTGATTAATTATCTTTTAAAAAATGAAAAATTCTTAGAATATATATTAGTTAAATTATAAAATTTACTTTTAGAAATCTTTGGGATATTTATTCAATTTAAAAGCAGAAATATTCTTATTAAGGTATATAACTTAAATCTATTAATGATGAAATAACACAAAAATATTTTTGAAAATATGAATTAATTTCTAAATTTTTTTCCCACTGACACTAATTATTTTTTTTAAATTAAAAATAATAAAGAATGCACAATGGGCTAACAACTACTGTACTGCTTATCGATTCGTATTCGTATACAAAGATTTTTAAGAAAGATTTTTTTTTTCGAACTCTAATATAAGTTGCCTCATCGTCATCAGTAGCACGACAGCCCAGAGTGGCCAAGGCTTTCCTTTGAAGAGATTTCCATGCATTCCTCTGGGTGACAAGGGTCTTTCAATTCTTAATCTTTAGTAGAGCAAAATTTTTTTTCAACTGCGTCTACTGTATCCATCGTAAATTTGGGTCGTTCTCTTGCTCTTTATCCCTGTGGCTTTGTCAAAACAAGCCTTTTTATAGGCTTTGTAATAATTCATTCTAAATATATGAGCAGCCCAGTTTCATCTATTGATCTTGATAAATTTTATATTCTCTGGTCTTTATAGAATTTATATATTTCTGCGTTGTACCGTCTTCTCCAGCATTCACTTTCCCTAACACCTTCAAGAAAAGTCCTTAAAATCTTCCCCTCAAATATACCCAAATGGGCCTCATCAGAATATAAGTTACCTGCACATAGAAAAACAAACTCTATAATTCACAAAGTTTCCACTCATTATAATTTCATATAATAACGGTTTCAAAAATGACTTTGCCGTTGCTCAATTTTAATATGTTTTCAGTATTAATCTACTATTAACTATTTTAAAAGTTCATTTTGTTTTCCATATTTGTTTATGTAATCGTTTCAATTCCTTTAAAAAGACAACCATTTTTAAAAAAGATGCATTATATTTATATATATTTAGACCACCTATATAACAAAATTAATTGAATTTGGGGAGATTTATATATTTATAAGGCAAATTATACTAATATGTAGAGCTATAGCATGCTCACGTGCAGAATCATTCTGGTGATATTCATCCTAGTAAACACGAGTCACTGCAATATATTTTACTAAAATATTAAATTAAGTATTTCAATTATAAACTGCAATCCAGGAAATTAATTCGTTTTCATTATTTTTTAAAAATTTTCAAGCTTTGATATAATTGAAACAATGTTTAAGTTATTTTGATATCGTAAAACATATTTGTTTGAAACAATCAGAAAATGAAGTGTAAAGCCATTAATTTTACTGAGGTAGACAATTTAATTTTAAAGAAAGGTGCTTTTTTAAATATAAATAAAAAAAAAATAAATAATTGCTTCTTTTTTTTTCATACAGAATTCAGTTGGTACGGCAAAACCGCATCCATTGCTCCAGAGTCTTTTACTTACAATAAAATATTTTTCTTTTCAATAGCACACTCGGCCTGTTCAAATCAATTAGGTTTCTCCGGGGGAAAACTCCATTAATTTCTCACCTCTTTCCGGCACCATTACAAGATAATTCCATCAAAATGGCTTGTAAAACATCGGAAGATATCATGAACTATATTCGGAGGGGCTTGTATCGAATGTCGGGCCGATTGTATCGTTCCCTCCGTTTCTATGGCCACACGATATCTATTTTCTTCGGAGCGAGACGGACCACTTGTTTCCGTGGCAGGACACGAAACCAAATCGCTTTAAACACACATTTTCATGCAGCATTAACGCCGCCCAGAGTGACTCCAGAGCACGTGCTAAGTGGGGTCCTGGTTGAGAGGCATGATGGGTGATAGTTTATTTAATGTCTGATAAAACGTCCTCTAAATAATGGATGGAAACAGCTTATCCCATGCGATGGAAAAAAGAAAAAGAAAACCCGCTGCCAAATTTTACCTACACTCATGTTATATTAAATGTACTTACCCTAAATCCTCCCATTCCAGCCAGAGTTAACGATGCAGCGGCGTTGTTACCTCAATACGAAATGCAGAGTATGCCGAGATTGACGTTTCAGATTAAATCCGAAAATGTTTCACGAAATCAAAATAACTTAAACATTGTTTCAATTGCATCAAAAGCTTAAAAAATAATGAAAACGAATAAAATTCCTGGATTGTAGTTTATAAATGGAATACTTAATTTAATATTTCAGTAAAATTTTGCAGTGGCACATGTTTACTAGGATGCATATTAACCAAATGATTCTCTGCTATACGTGAACATAATATAGCTCTACATGGGTGGCCAACCCGCGGCCCGCCTTGAATATTTTTCGCCCGGTGAGATTTATCACACTTTTACAAACTATATTTATTTCATAATGGCCAAAGTAGTGGAAATCAATGTATTAAAAAAAATATCTCATTTGTGCATCCTTATATTCAAAAAAATGAACTGTCGAAATGATGAAAAAAAAATTAATTTTGATTTTTAAAATAATATTCTTGCGAATATAGGACAGAAACTGCATGTTTTATTGATGAGTTTACAGTTCACCAAACACAAAACACGCTCAAACATAACGGACACTATCCTTCAACAACCACTACGCTTTGCAAATATTCAAATTGAGATTGATTTGCAAAAGCTAAGTGAGAGTGGAGAAACAAATATCGCACTAGTAAAATAAATATTTTTTAATGATTTCATTTCGCTTATATTTATATATTTTTATACTTCATTTGTAGTGTTATATATGTCTTTACAATGTACGTTTAGTATCCTTATTATTATATTATCTATGTTTACATGTAAGAATAACAGTAAGCACAAAAATAATAACTCATTCTGTTTCAATTTTTCACTCCAAAAAAAAAAATGTCTATAGTGAGTCTAAATCTAATATGGGGATATATAATTTTACATGCGGCCCTCAGAATTAGGATGCATTTTCAAAGTGGCCAAAATATCATTTGGTTTGGCCACCTAAATGATCTGCTCTGCATATTAGTATCATTTACCCTATAAATATATAAATCTCCCCAAATTGAAATAATTTCGCTGTATAGGTGGTCTAAAATATATATAATGCGCCTGAAATGTATAGATAAGTATAAAATAGGGTGTCTCTGAGAAATAATGTACATAATTTCATAGTTCCATGTAAGAAAAACTACCAGAAATTAGACTTATTTAAAACTATTTTCAATATCTTTCCTAGTGTAATTTTTAAATTGATATTATAAATACAGTAATTAAGCTTACGTATTACATTCTTTCTCTGAATAGATTTAGATGCAATGGCTGCATTCTGAAATACATAAAAAGTTAAATAAACAATACCCAATAAAACAGCATGAATTGTGGCAAGAAAAACGAAAAGCGTGTTGCTGATTTGTTGCGAAATACACAAAATAAACTATTAATTGGCACTTTTTTTCATGTCGATCCAATTATTATTTTTATTTTTATGCAGATTTAAACATTCTTCTTCAGAAAATGATTCTTGCTTTCTGAAATATTGAATGAATATTATAAAGAATTAAAATGATGTCTAACAAATATACAAAATACAGAAGACGATCGAATCGAAAGGGTTTTTGTAAATTATAAATTATTTTTAAAATTTTCTTTACGTTGTTTGTATGTCTTAGGAGTAAAATTTATCTTCGATTATAATGCAAAGAAACAATAGGAATACATTTATGTTTGCAATTTGTGACAATTTTTCTACACATAATAATAAACTCATAAAGATAATGAAATTTTTAGTATTTTAAATGTTTAAACAATTCTAATTAAATAAACTTTTTCACAAATACTACAAAATAATTGATTTAATAATAATATTAGGAGCACTCATCCTATTGGATTTTATACTTATGCATTATGTGTTGCAGGTGGAAAAGCAGATGATTCCCCCCTTATGGACCCTCAACGATTTTCATCTCTTAGTAAAGGTACGAGCAAAGGTGTGAAAACATTTTTTTTTTTTTTTTTTTTCTTTTTTTTTTTTTTTTTTCATCTGCTTCATGACAAATTGAATTTTTTTTTTTTTTTAACATTGAATTTGAACAAAATAACAATTGAACTATTCACATTTGAACAAAATAACAATTGAACCATTCACTTTTGAACAAAATAACAATTGAACCATTCACATTTGAACAAAATAACAATTGAACCATTCACTTTTGAACAAAATTTGAACCATTCACATTTGAACAAAATAACAATTGAACCATTCACATTTGAACAAAATAACAATTGAACCATTCACATTTGAACAAAATAATAACAATTTATACGACCTACGAACACAATAAAGATTCAACGAAGGAAAAAAAAAAAGCACGATAGATCACAAAAACAGGAAAGGGCATTCTTTTCATTTTGCTTTTTCGAATACTCAACAAAATAAACTTAAAATCGTGATCAGTATACTATTTAAAAATTTACTTAAAGTTCTTCAATAGGAAATATATTCTTCTGCTCCAATTTTTTTAAATGCTGGAAAATGTCGCTAGCACTGAAATAAAAACACTTTTTAATTGAAAATTTAGCAAATTATTTATTAAAAAAAATCCTTAAACAAATAATATTTTTGTAAGAAACAATAATAATGCACCGAAATTAATTTGTATATAGCACAAAAAATTAGATTTTAGAAGAATCATTGAAAACGGATATTCACATATAACGTTCAAAAACATATATATATATTTAAATGTCTTAAAGAATAATTCACCACGTAGTAAGCTAATCAATCCCCGGTTATTTTTTGGCAAGTATGCAGCAATTTGTTTTCCTTATTTTAATCTGATTATAATGCAAAATGAAAAGTGAAAAAAATTGTTATAATTTGCCAAAATATTCTTAGTATCTAAATTCAAGCAAAATTAATTAAAACGTTATTAGATATTAAATACCCTAATTTCCATGTAAAAAATCATTATCAAATTTAAAAAATGAAAAACCAAAAAGTAAGTCATTACAAAAAACATACTGAGTTTGTTTAATTATGAATATAATATACATAATAAAGAATATAATCATGAATATAATATGTTAATAATATTGTAGAAACCATATTCATTTATACTTTAATTTGGTTTTACATATATGTGTGTGCGTGTATTTCCTCAATACTTTATAGAGTCAAAACAATTTAAGTCAGATAAAAAATATACGTACTTTTTCTGCTTTTCTATTGGCTATGTATTATTTTTATTTATTTATTCTTTATTTTAATCTTCACAACAATTTTTAACATATGCATAAAAATTAATACATTTAAAGGTTACAAATATTAAAATAAATTTTCTACTTAACCTACAAAATGTACGATCGTAGACAATGAAATTGTACAAATGTGAATTTGCAAATTTTGGTATTCTACATATCTTAAATGCAATTTGGCATTATTTCAAGTCAAATAATTGTGGTACTAATGCAATATTCGTAAAAATGTATCGTTTTTTTAAAAAATGCAATAATGTTTAAAATCAGTGCAAGATATTGCAAATGATTCACATTTTTTTTTTTTTTATTGTAATTAAAAGAAAAAGCATTGCAAATCTTTTTGATTGAATTCTTAAAAAATTTTCTCTGTCTATCATAGATTCTTAAGTATAGGATTGACTTGTAAGCCCTTATGCAATCCCTTAAATGTTTAAAAAAATCTAAATTATTTTAGAATTACGCTATTTTTCTTCTAAAATTCAGTACTGAAGAAAAATAATAAGGTTTTTTTTCTTTCCATAAAAGTTAAAGTTCCCCTTTTACTTAAGAAAGCGAGATTTCTTCTATAAAACCCATTTAGGTAATGAATAGCCAAATTTTTTTTCTCCTCTGATAATCAGATTACAGTACTAAAAAATATGAATAGTCTTATATCAACTATTACAGCTTATAATTCAAATTCATTTTTTTTTTAAATATTTTTTTATTGAATAGAGGATCTCAATCTTTTTACCTTTGCTCCCTCTTTTAATTAGAAAATTCTATCGTCTCCCTCTAATTAATTTTTAGCATTAAAAAATCACACTACTTTTAATATTTTAATCAGTTTATTTTTATTAAAAAGATTTTTTTCACCTAAAAATAAAAGTTTGCAGAGTATCCATTAGATAAAAAAAACACTAGTTATTGCAACATATTAGTTAATTGAAACTAACTAACTTAAACAGTGTTTAATTTATTAGTGCAAATATAATCAATTATTTTAATGCCATAAGTATTAATTAAAAAGAGTTTTCTGACCTTAGGAATTATTTTTTAATTTGATACATAACCAGAAAGCCAGATCTGTGCGAACCCAGTAGACTGAAATGCATATTTTTATCTCTAACAATGCCTTTTCTTTTCTTAATTCAGTCGCAGTTGTTTGTTTCACGAATCAGTTAAACTCTATGGACTAAATGTCCAAATTCTGCCTTTGTTATATTTTCCTTGAAGCTATATCGAAGAAATTCAGCGAGCGTGAATAGAAATTCGATAAATTGCATCAAGCATTACAGATGTTTTGTAATTCCCTGTTTCTGTTGGAGAAATAATGAAAAGGAATTCTAATCATACGTGAAATTTCCCAGAAAATAGAATTGCACAAAACCATAAGCTTCTATTAATAAAATGTAATTAAAATCGGATACCAAAAAGTATTTCTATGAGATGATTCTCTTAATGTTTTAATTCATTGTGATTTTTCGTGTGTAATTGAATTAAACAGAAAAATTAATTTTAATTATATATTGTCATTGGCTTTTTTAGTGCATCATAACATGCATTTACTTTAATTGCACGTTATTAGGAAATTGTTCGTATTTTGAGGACGCGGGGGTGCAGTGAAAGAAATACTTATAAACTCCCTGATTCCTAAATCATAAATATCTCAACAACTGCAAGGGAAGCAAGAATTAAAATATTATTTTAGAGAATAATAAAAATGTTTCAAGTAATTTTTAAAACTATATTTTCTTTGAAGTTCTTTTAAATACAGAAAAATATTAAGTCATCATCATCATCATCGGCGCAATAGCTCCATGGTGGGGCAAGGCCTTCTGCCTTCTGGCAGATTCCTAGGCATGAGATGTTTTCTTTTTGCGGGGTAGGGGTGTCAGCTCTACCTCCTATAGTCAAATGAAACCGGACCTACGGTTTAAAGTGGATTCCGAACCTCTACAAACTTCTATGGCACCTCCGGACTCGAACCCGAAACCTGTGGTACCGAGCGCCAGAGTGCTAGCCACTCGTGACACTGAGGGCCAGAATGCTAGTGACTCGGCCATGAAGCCCTAATTGAAATCAATTAACAAAACCTAAATAGTAAAGAAAACTGAAAAACAAAAATATTTTAAAGTTCCAAACTAAATTGTACTAAAAAATAAAAAATGAAGAAATTTACCAATTTTTTTAAGGCTGATTCAAATGTTAATTAAATTGTTACAAAACAGTTGTAATTGCAATACTGCTTTTCACTTTAAAGCCAATTTGTATTAAATTTTTTATTTTTTGCATTATATATTTTTACATAAACCAAAAAGAAATAAAAATTCTATTTTTATTTTTTTAAATATTTTATAATATTATTTTACTAACAGAATAATATATACGATTTCCTTATAAGTGGAATTTATTCTTTGACAATTCCTTTAAAATATATATTCATTGCATTTTCATTTATAAATTGGGACAACTTTTAAATGTCTGGCTATAATCAAACCAAAAATGTATAAAAAACAACTTACATCAATCGTGCGAAAATTTATTTGAATGTTATAATAAATTAACAAATCTAATGCAATATTAATTGGCTTCAGTAAAGATCTGAGATTTTACTTTAAATATTTTATATTTTTTTCTACAAAATTTATCAATCTCAATTTTTATAACTTTTAATAAAGATTTAAAGATATTCTGCTATAAAAAAATTGTGTTGCAAAATTAATTTTATTATTACAAAAATATAGTTTATTAATAAATAATGAAAGTATTCTTATGATTTTTTCAAAAAAATTTTTATACACAATGGATAAAATGTAGTGAGATTTTTTATTGAAATTTACAAGATATCCTTATTTGCCACAAAGTATTAAGTAATGATTGCAGAAGTAGTTAACAGATCAATAGCAAATTTTTAAAAAACCTAAAATAAATGATGTCCATTTAAACAAAAGATCTTTATTTATTTAGTATTTAATGTACAGTTGATTAAAATATATGCAAGATTGAAAGAGTGGTAACGGATCGAAAACGATTTAGATTTTTTTAAATTAATATTTTTAATATCTTTCTGAAAATACGATTTAAGTATTTCTTGCAGATATTTATCATCTCTAATTTCATTTTTAAATGATATCGTGATATATTCAGTGGGACATACATTTTTTTTTATCATTCTTGAGGTCAATGAAATATTTTATTTTTGAATCATTATTTCCAGGTAGAATAATTACAAAAAATATTTTATTTAATTCAATTCAATAAAAACTTCAATCTTATTTTTAAACATGCAAAGAGTAAAAAAAAAAAAAAATCACATTCACCTTTTTAAAAAAATAGCGGAAAAAATTGTTTGAATTCGAATTGAAGAAAAGCGTTTTGTTATATAAAATTAAAAGATAAATTATTTTTCAAAAAATTCAAAAATAGGTCGTCAGTCAATTTCACTCGGCAATTAACCGTTCTTATTAAAACAGTACGCACTTTTTGACGTAAGTGCAGAGAAAAGCCATGCCTTTGTTATGGCTTTTAAAGAATTAGTTTAGCTACGATAATCCCAATATCATAATTATTAAAATAAGAAGTTTGCAAAATGAACTGGAACTAAACAATATGCGTGTGTGTGTTGTAATTTTAGCTTCTCCGCCAGCCTAGATGAAAAACCGCAAACATTACTGTATAAATACGACGTATTTCTTTTTATGTAGAGAATCTTAAGATATTCTATTTCAAATTATAAAAAAACGGAAATGAACTGTGACTCAAAAGAGTTTAGATAAGTAAATGCCATTCATGATCAATATCTTTCTGGTGTAATTTTATTAGCAGGAAAATTCTCAATCCTAAATACATTGCAGTTCTCACTAGTAAGTATACCTAAAAACCATTATACAATCCCCATACAAAACCTTCCATATCGATATCTATTCATCAATTGCAGAGGGGGATTTTGATTTCTTTCTGTACAGCCCATCCCCTTGTCACCTGGTACCAGACAAATCAGTGAAGCTGTGCACGGAAGAATCGCTCCGGTCCAAACGACATGCGCATTAAAATGAAAAGAATTCCACTCAAAAACTTCACGCACCGAATACCCAAAGATAATTTTTCCTCCTCCGAAATTAAAAACCTCCATTAACGCGGCTGCAAATCGGGCCCGCCGGTATTTTCGTCAGTGCAGCCCCCGTAATTGGAAATCCACCCTGCCGACCGGTGGATTTATCAATCTCGTTCATACTTTATTTATGAATAGGGGAATAATAATAATAATAATAGGAAAAGGGGGGAAATAAAATAAAAAGAAGGGAAGCGTCAAGTACTCCTCAGCCCGGCCGATTTACACTTAGAGAGTGCCGCCTGATGGATGGCTCCTCATTAAAGCGGACGCTGCCACGGGAAACCTCCATCATTAGGCGGGTTAAAGCATGACATTTAACGCTACTCGATACAGGAGATAAATTTGCTTTAACTGCTAACACGCTGTAGACGTGAATTCTCTGTGTAACGACGACCTTCCTCCCGCATTAATGAGCGACGCTCCGAGATCAAGATTTTGCGATTGTTTCCCCGACGGATTGGATTTCGTGGCGGTCCGCTGGACGCACGTTCCTCCGCCGCCGCTGCTTATCGGAAATCAAATGGACGGCCCGCTGTCCGATCTCGTGTCTTTTTGGTTTTCTAAATGACTCGATTTCAAGGTGACTACGGAGAATTACACTCGCCGTTTTACGGTTCGAAATTTATAAGCAACTAGCTGCTTGAGTAGTTATTTGCGCCTGAATAATTATTTTCTCCCTTATTTTGTGGTTTGGTTCGGTTTTGTCGCTCTACGGTCATCTTCTGCACACGAGGGCTAAGCAGACAGGGACCTACAGTTCAAAGTGGATTCCGAACCACTACAAACCGCCGGGACTTGAACACGAAACCTGTGGTGCCGAGCACCAGAGCGCTAGTCACTCAGGCCATCAGTCCCCATCAAGCCCACACTTACTTTGTGAGACAGGAGAATGTTTTTTTTCCCTCATCAAACTGTAGCGATATCCGCCATAAGAAGCAGCCCAATACAATTTAACCTTGGTAAAGTTATCAGAGTTAAAAGTCATAAAATCAAATACAGTGCATGTTGTCAAATGTAAAAAGTCCATGGCTTCACCTGACGAGCACATAGGACAGATATCATTAGTAGATACACTAATGCGATGCAAGATTAGAGAATGTGACAGGAGAACGAATGCGGTATAAACTTGACTTGACCCTATACAGTAAGGTCGCTTGCTTTGTCTTGTTCTTTAGAGGTAATTTTAGGCCAAAAAGGTAGGATACACTGTATAGCATCAACTAAAAAAGCAAAAATGTAACTATCACATACACTGATTGAACAAAACTACGATCTCTATTTAAAAGAAAAACCATTTAACTCACTGACTCCGCATAGCTATAACCCCGATATCTAACAAATAATTTAGTGAGAAAAAAGAATACTTTAGGCTATCTAATTTCCCCTAGAAGAAAAGCCCTCCCACCTCACCGACCCCGCAGTGCTGACATTTCAAATTAGTTCATCGAAGACCAGTAGATCGATTAGGGGATACGGCTACAGAAAAATAAACCATTTTCTTAGTTTACCTTCATGGAATTAAAGTGTTCATGAATCTATTCATCATGTTACATTTATAACTCAATTTATTTTTGAATTAATTTATAATTTTAACAAACACTGATAAAAAAACATAATTCATAAGAATGTTTTCTACTGTTTCGACGATTTTTAGTTTTCGGAAAAGTTTTATCAGCCAATCGCAGATGCAAAACACTGAAAACAATTAAGAATTGTGGTTTTGTCAAGTTTAAAAGATAAAATTATTCTGAATAATAATTTACAAATAAAAAAAAAAAAAATGTTGAAAAATAAAACATAAATAAGTCCTAGAATAACAGAATATTTCAAAGAAGCAAAAAATATGTTAAAAAGAACACAATTACATAAACTTCAGAAATTTAATATTTTAATTTTAATTTCAACAATTCATTTTAATTTAACTCATTTTAACAATTAATTTTAAATTAAAAAAATATATTGAAATCAAGCCACCAGAAAGCACCGGAAATGGACGCACGAGGCAGAAAAAGGGTTCCATTAAATTTAAAAGGATTCATTAGGATAATTTTTGTGACTAGATACAAGTTAAAAGATAATAATTTAAAAGAAAAAAATGTTAGAACTCTGTTATAATTTTTTAAATTACATTGGAATACCATGTATACAACCATCAATTTATGTATATATACACTGAAGTGACAAAAAGTCATGGGATACTTGTATATTCGGCCCTCCTTTCTCCCAAAAGTGCAGCAACTCGAATGGAATGGATTACAAGTCGTTGGAAGTCTTATGCAGGAAATGAGCATTCGATAACGTCCATATGATTTTGAGGATTTTGGTCACGAAAACCATCGATGATGTCCCATAAATGCTCGAAAATCTAAGATCATTCGTTGGAATTTCCAGAATTTCTTCAAACCAATCGCGAAATTGTGGCCCTTTGACATGGCGCATTGTCATCCATTCCCTCGTTGTTTCGGTACACGAAGTCCATGAATGGCTTGTTAACTAGCTGAACATGTAAACACCAGTCAATGTTCGGTCCAGAAACAGAGGACCATGTCCATTCTTGTGTTTATCATTAAGGAGTCACCACCAGCTTGAACAGTGCCTACGGCTGAAGTTTTCCGGAATACAGATTTAACACCGAACCCTACCATCAGCTCTTATAAATTAGAAATAGACTCATCAAAGAGGTTACGGTTTTCCATTCATTAACCAACCGGTATGCTCACGTGCCCACGAGAGCTGCAAGCGATGTCGTTCTATATAAAGGCACGAGTCGGTCTGCGCTGAATAGTCCAAGAAAGCCAAATTTCTCCGCACAGTTTTAACAGACAAGTTCTGTGTCCCATTTACAACATTGATTTTGCGGTTATTTGACGCAGTTTGCTTGTCCATAAATTTACGACTCTTTGAACGTCGCCGGTCTAATTTAAGTGCAAAAAAAAACTACTGCGCTGTCCATCGTATTTATGCCCAAATAAACTCGGATACTCTTGACAGAATTGGATCTGGGAATGAATTCTAACGATTTCCGAAATGGCATGACCCAATAAAAAAATTGATTAGTTTATTCACATAGTCGTGCGGTCATCACGTCAAAACCTATTTAATGAATTTGAACAGAAATGAAAGCTCTGCGAAAGCACTGCGCATTTATACCTGTTCTACGCGATTGGTGCATCTGAAAATTTCCATATTGCTATCCCATGACTTTTGTCACTTCAGTGTATATATTATAAATATAGATTACTTGTATATTTATTTAAAAATTGGACATTAATGGAAATTATAAGGATGGGAATAATATATGAAATAGCATTAATAATATGATTTTGAAGATTTTATAACCATAAAAAATAAGAAATTACATTTTTTTTTCAAAATAGGGGGAGAGGGGAATTGTACTTTCTCGCGTTGGTCCACTAAGCTTGTTAACTACTTTATAATGTAATCAGTATTTAGAGGCATGATTTTGAATGATTTAAAAATCCAACAAGTTCAAACCCCTACGGCGAAAATTCGGAATACAGATTTAATGCGACTTTGTGATACTGACAGAGTGTCAAAAGTTATAATTAATCACTTTTCATAACTGTTATAAGATCAGCAATATATAAATAACGGTGCTATGCGTTGTATATAATGAAATTATTTTACCAGACTGTGTCCCATTTACAACTTTAACTTTTTTTTTTTTCGCCATAAATAATGAGTCGGTAATTTAAAAAAATTATATGTCTATCGTATTTCTCCCAAATAAACTGGATATCTACAAGAATTAGTCTCAATATTCAATTTAAAAAATAAAAATTGATTAGTTATTCACATAGTTAGAATAATATTTGTTTTTACGTGAAAGTTAATTCATTGATTTAAACGTTAATTGGCACTGTATATCGATTTGCTAAAGAGTAAGCATTTAAAGATAGATAGTTATTTAATTCATTTCATTGATAGAAATTATTGAAAATTCAGATATAAATTATACATTGAAGATGGTAATTTATATATTAGTTAAAAAAGTTGATCAATTTTTGTCCTCGTTAGAAAAGTTCGTGATAGAAATTCAAACTTTTAAGTAGCGCTCTTCGGTAACGTTTTTCTTTGTTTTTCTTGCAGATGAGTTGAAAGAAGTGCTCCTGCAAGAGAGGCAGAAGCCCGCAGACGAGCGGGAGAGAGAATACCAAGCAATAAGAGGTACATAAATAAAAAATAAAAAATAAAATGGCCGCTCCTTAAAATGTATTTTTGACTTTGATAACAATTCCTGTTAAGATTTCCTGTTTTGTTTTATATAAAATCATTTCTCTTTTATAATGCAGCTGGTAAATACATAGACAGTTGTTTTTATGCCATATGCAAGGGCTGCACCGACGTTACTCACTTTAGCACTACCCAAAGGGCGCATGTAGCTTGAAGTAGGCAACGAACGCGGTGTAACAATACACCCACAGCTCTCTATGATCCTATTAGACTGGGACCTACGGTTTAAAGAGGATTCTGAACCACTACAAACATTCATGGTACCACCTGAACTCGGAACCCGAAACATGGATACCGATCTCCGTACAACATGCAGTTTACAACAAATTTATTCATATCTGCTTCCCTTAAAGTTTGTCCCATGATCGTTGAATCATCCTGTTTAAATTTCTTGTACTGACAGTTTGATTATTTGGATTGTTTTTCTTGTTTTAAAAATTATGTAAATGTAGGGTAGTTATCCCTGAAAAGTATTCTTAAAGGTTATATCATTTCCCTCCAAATGTGGGAGTCTGTTCGTGGTATAATACTAAAAAGGACCACGAAGTATCTGGTGTTAGAAAACAATCATCATCATCAGTGTCACAACAGCCTCATGGTGGGCCAAGGCCGTCTGCCTCCCTGATAGATTTCAAGAGAGATGTTTTCTTTTTACGGGGTAGGGTTGCCAGTCCTACGCTCAACGCTCTACAGTCATGTTAAACAAGGACCTACGGCTTAAAGAGGATTCGAACCACTACAAACACCCATGCACCGCCGGGACTCGAACCCGAAACCTGTGGTACCGAGCACCAAAGCGCTAGTCACTCCCGGCCATCAAGAATTCTATATAAAATCATAAATCAAATAATTTCGTTTGAAAAATTTTATTTTTTTATTATTTTGCAATGGTTTCATTTCTATTTCTACTCTTTAAAAACATTTAGCTTTTTATTTTATGAAATGTTTTTAAAAAAAAATCTGAACATTTTGAACAAATGGAGGAAACATCAGAATTCAATTACTTGATTGACTGCAGTAACATAAACTGTTTGAGTTTCGTTTCTTTGATTGAGAAAATGAAATATTTAAAAGAAAAATAAAAAAAAAAAAGAAAGTTATTCCTTCCAAAATATCTTTATTCCTTTAACTGATTATCTAAAAGCAAAGATTTAGTTCTGTTACTCATATAGCGACTTACTTCAAACTATTCGAAAAATCGACGAAGAAAGTAAAAAAAAGAACAAAATGGTTTGACTACTTAGATTGGCAACGCTGCTTCCCCTATGGTAATATTTTACAGAAGGAAAACACCATGTACACAGTACATCTCTACTCGTCCGATAAAGCATTGAATCATTAATTCAGTACTCTACCGAATCAATTTCTTTAAAGTTTTACAACCCCAAAGGAGCTGCGATTAATACACGTACGTTTGCTCTCTCCTACATATTTCAAACCCTTTTTCATAGAAAGACGGCTTTAAGTTGAATTGCAGCAAACCGAACACATGTGAACAAGAAAACGAAGAGAAAAGAAAACGGGCATTCTATTCGATTAAAACCATGCCCCGTGATATTAAGAAAGAGATTTTTTCCATCCAAAATACTCCGAATATTGAAAGGTTTTTGCTACTAAATTACTTTTGCCTTGATGGCTACATGTCTTGCAGCAAAATCGTCTATAATGAATGGAGCTTACGCGCCATTCTTTTATTACTTACAACAAGCTATTTTTAAAATGGGGAAAAAAATGGAAATATTACCTGCAGTCGTAATGCATGCAAAAATTCTGCTTAATGTAAACCAGTCTTCCAACAGAAAAGGAAATGCATCTGTTTGTTTTATAATCGGTTTTTTTACCCTTCCAAAGGAGATTGAATATAAATTGCATTTTCTTGCAAATACATTTTATCATTTCGGTTGTTTTGTTGCTGGAATTTTGTCAACCAAGTCAGTTGTAGTTTATTTTTCCCTTTCTTCGAAGAAGATTAAGTAAGAGTTTTAAATATTAATTACACAGTTCAGTTGAACTTTTATGCGCATTTTTTTCTATTTCATTATATTTACTAGTAAACAGTTTAATAAAATACTTATGCAAATTCTGCATGAATACTTATTGAAAATTCTGTATTACTCAGAAAATTATCATTGCAAATGTGACAGGATTTTAATACATAATGGTGGAAAAATTGTCTTCGAACGACACTTATCTAATGTCCTATTTTGAGAACAACTGCCATATTAGAAACTTTTAGCCTGTATAATTTATGAGATAAAAGATTATTTAAACAATTTAAACGTTTTTTCTAATTTACAAATGAATTAATATTTACTAATACTTTATATATTTTTATTTAAAAAATTATTTATTTTTCATAGTTTAATATTCATTGTCAAATTAAACCTTTAGCTAACGACCTAAACGTTTAGCTTTAGCCTTTAGAATATATATATATATTGCTATATATTTTATTAAACAATATATATAGATATATATATATATATTTTGTTTATTCTATATATATATTATATATATGCTATATATTTTTTTAATTAATTCTTTGCTTTTCTTTCTAAATAATTAGTTTGCAAAAGTTCCTCATAAATATTGCTCTCAACACAGTAAAGAATAATACTTGACAGTACAGTTATGACAGTAGTATGACAATACTATTTGACAAAATATATGAAAATAAAATAATCATGAAATAAAGAATGGCAAAATTTAAGAAAAAAATTATAATTATGAATGAAATTTTAAGATTAATTTATATTAGTCTTAAAATTAATTCGGATTAATCTCAGATTAATCTTAACTTTAATTAATTAAACCCAAATATTAAATAAGTTGTCAAATGAAACTTTTAGCTGATTAATTGAAATATATATATGTACATATTACATACATGCAATTAATGTTAAGATTAATCCGAATTCATTTTAAGATTAATATAAATTAATCTTAATAATAAGTTTAATAAGATTAATATAAATTAATTAAATTAATTTATTCATAATTATAATGTTTTCTTAAATTTTGCCATTTTTGTTTCATGATTACTAAAAAAAAGTTCATATATTTTGTCAAATAATATTGCCATAGTACCATAATTATACTGTCAAGTATTGTTCTTTACTGTGTTGAGAACGATATTTATAAGGTACTTTTGCAAACTTTATTAGAAAGAAAAGAAAAAGAATTAATTAAAAAAGAGAACACAAAGTTAAAATTTTACCTTTAATTATTTTTTTAAATGATCACCATTTAGAACGCTTGTGTCAATATCTTAAATGGAGATAATAACTCATGTTTTCCATAAATATATACTAAGATAACTGATATTGTATAAATCAGTTATTGTTTAATGGAGGCGTTAATAATAATTAATATACCATTCAATTTATTTCTGTTGTGAATAATATGATGTTCTTCCATAACTCTCGATTAATATTTCAAATGTAGTTAAGATTACTACTATATTCAAAAAGTAAGACCAATTTTCGTTTTTTCAAAAACCCTTTATTTAATCTTCCAAATTTATTTCATCGCACTCAAATAATATTCCTTGTTAACAGTTTGACCCGGTGGAAGGAATCCATAATGCACCACACCACCGCAATTGAAGAAAACAGGGGCGATCGGTTGTTTCCAGGTCGTAAGCATAAATTCAAGTCTCATCTCAGTTATGATGCATTTCAACTTGTCCTGATAGAAATAAAGCATTGTTTCACACACTTCAACGCGACGATGTTTTTCCAAAAAATTCCAGTGTTTTCGGTACCAATCGAGATTCGACTCATTTGAAGTCCAAAACATCTTTTAAAATGGAATTTTGAAATTCCAACATCATCAGCAAGGTCTCTAATTGTAAATCGACGATTTGCAAGCACCGAATCTTTAATTTTTGGAAGTGAGCTTTTTTTCGGTTGAGGTGGATGGTCAGCCAGAGGGCTCTTTCGTCTTCAACGCGTCCTCTGCCTTCTTTGAACTATTTTTTACCACTTGTAAACATTTCTTTTTCGATATAGGAATGCTCACCGAATGCCTTCGGCAATATTCTATACGTTTCCGCAAACAAAATTGAACGCAAGTTCTGTGCTCAATTAATTCAGACATTTTAAAAATCGCCGGAATCAGTTTTAGTGTCTCACAAAGCCAAGCGTAACTCAAGAACTAATGAATATGTTGACGTGAAATTTCGCACAGATGTCAAGGACAGTGCCAGCAACCTAGAAATGAAATTCCATAAGCTCCGGGAAATTTAAATTGAAAATTGGTCTTACTTTTTTGGCCACAGTAGTACATATTTTTTGGGAATGTCATCAACAGCGATGAAGCATGACTTATATTTATCTAGGCATTGATCATTTTAATTGTGTACTTTCAGATACGTTCGAAGAGCAGGTCCGTAAAGAAATAGCCTATCGAGGAAGAAGTAGCAAAGCAATTGCAAATCGTCCGAGGTAAATATTTTATCGTAAGTTTACCAGTTCTTCTAATCAATATTTTTTAGAATATTAGCTCCATTGAAAAATATTTTAAGTTAGTTATCACTTAGTTAAATAAATTTTCTTAAAATCCGAGATTATATTATGTTGTTTTAATGTCCAATTTAAAAAATATATATATTTTAAGAAAGAATGGTAATTTCTAAACGAAATAAATGTATGATAATATTGAAGCATTTGACCTGTTATACGTTACAATTCATAATTAAGAAACCCCTAAATAACATCAAATTGTGTTAATTCAAATTCTATATTTTGAAAAAAAAATTTATAAAGCATATTTCATAATCTATCTCAAATTTTATTTAATCAACTAAATTTCAACAAAATTTACATTTCAACTAATTGAGAAATATTTTTGAACTTTGCGGGTTTTTTCAATTATTATTTTATTTTTCACATAATAATTTCATTTAAAAATAAATATTCCTCACTTCATGAATTCTTTCTTCTAAACAGTATTAAGAAATGAAGATGATTCAAAAATATCCTTTTAAAATTTGAGATGCATAATTAAATCTGCCTGCATTTTTAATAAAAATTTCTTTTGATATATTCATTTTACGTTAAATATACTAGATTACAGAATTACGTAAATAGCAACACAAATACTATTGCTGTAATTCACAATTATACCTATGTGAATAAAATTATCACCAAAGGTATAAAATTATCGTGGCTGTATGGAAACATTTCCATACAGCCACGAACTTAACAATAGATATAAACAAACAAATGTAATCTTAAATATTAAATTACATAATATATATGGGCTTTGGCGAATATATAAATATGAGCAAACTTCATCACAAAAAAAAATTACTTTTTACAATTACAGATTGAAAACCTCTCACTAGAAGATTCAATTAAAAAAAAAAAAAAAAGTCTTAATATCATTCAAATCAATTGTGGAGATCCTATTGTATACAGTCGTCTTATGTAGTAAAAAATAATTTTGATTCGTTCCTTGTAAAACGAAGAAAGCAGAGCTGGAGTAGAATATAATGCTAGTCATATTAATTTTAAATAACTTTAAAGTTATACATTTTAATAACTTTATTAGCGTCCCAATTGATTCCGTTCCTTTTCAGTATTTGTTCACCACAATATCATTGCATAGAAATTCCCGAAGCCTATCAAGCAAAAGGGAAACCAAATTTCGAGGGCATTAAAAATAGAGCTTTCAAGGAGTAAACGGATGTCGCGTCGGGGTCATAAAAACTGAGAAACAAAACGGGGTGGGGGAGAGGACATCCTATCAAATGATCAGCAGGTGGACAAGGTCCGGTCCACCCTTCGTCCGGTGATGGCCCCCAGAGATTTCGAATAAAAAACGCCGGCGCACATGAGCATTGACCAATCGAATTTGTCCTCGGCGTCTGGAGCCGCTCAATAATGCGAGATTGCTCCCGGGGGCGACTGCGACGGGGACTCTCGTCTCCCGGGGACACCCCGCCTCTGACCATCGTCCGAGAGGCTATGAGTTGTGCTCGCACACGCAGCCAACGAAGCGTTCCCGATGCACTTTACAACGGTGGACAATTCCATTTAAAAGAGCTTGCCCACCCCTATGCGAAAAGGGGTGTGCGGGGGTGGGGAGGGGGACGGCGTTTGATTTGTTCAGTTGAGTCAGCGTGGTGGGTGGCTCTTCAAATAGGTGGACATTGATGATTGGGACAGGACGGGGGAGAAAAAAAAAGAAGAAATGAAAAAGAAAGGACACCTAAGAGTCAGCTATCATTTTATTGCCGGCCAGTTTGCTGTAGGGAAAAAAAATTGCGTAAGAACTTTTTCGAAACATTAGGTCAGGAGATTTCGGAAATTTGGAATTGCCTGTGGCACGAGTGCAATAAAAAAAACTTTGAAAAGGTGAAAAATTGCATTTGAATTAAAACATTTTAAAATGCGTGAAATAATATATATATGCAAAGTGATTATAAAAAAAAACTTTCTTTCTATAGAGAAGATTTTTTTAGCAATATATGGATCCTAGCAATCATACCATTCACAGGCACTGAATGAAAAGTGTGGTTTACGGTATTTTGAGGCAATCGTTCAAATATCGTATGAAAAACAACAGTTAAAATCTAACAGTTTCGGTTACTGTGAGAAAATACCGAAAGTCTCAAATACAAGACCTACTTTTTTATTGGAATGTGATCCAGAAATTCATTGCAGTGAGATCAGGAGAACCTGGTGACCACGTAAACAGGAAATGGCTTAAGATCTATCATCAAGCTGTTGTGTTACGAAACGTTTGACAGAAGACCTCACAAATGGAGTTAGCGCCATCTGACATCCACACGACGTCAGATAAAGTATTTCGCTGGAGGGATACCTGAAATCTAAAATGTAAGCATTTAAGCCGTAAACTGCATCTGATTTGAAAGATGCCATCAGACATCTGCTTCAACAGATTCCTCTTGCCATGACACGTGCTTCAGAGCCATCCACCGTCTGCCGCATGCAAAAGTATAATCGTGTGTGAAGAAGGTCACGTGGAAAATGTGTGAAACGCATTAAAATGTTTTGTTTTCTGTTGCTATTTTTGTTGTTGGGTTGTTTTTCACTTTCCTTCTCAGTTTGTCTAGCGCCGACGATTTTCGTGCTACAAGCAATGTTCCAACACTTTTATGGTTTTACAGTAAAGAAATCAATAAAAAAAAAGTAGGGGATGTCTATTGAAATTTCCGAAATCGTGTCACTGCAACCATAACTGTTAGATTTTCCAATAATCTTTTAAGCAAAAGAAAATTAGAAGAAGCAATTCGTTTTGAATGAATGAAATTAAGCTTCAACTTTAACAAATTTAACAATTTAGACAATTAGTATTACAAACTTTTTATTTTTAGGATTTTATCAAGGTTTTTGTATAAATTTTCTTTTTATATCTTTGTTACGTTTATAATAATATTGAAACGATGGCGAAAATGTTATAAAGTAGCACCCCATTTATTTTAGCCATGAACCGACGTTGGATAGTGTTGCTGCTCTAATGCAGCTGGCAATACAGAGACAGTTCATCTTTATGCCATAAGCGAGGGCTGCATCGCTGTTAATCATTTAGTACTACCCAGGGGGAACGTGTAACTTGAAGATATGTTACGGACACGTGTAACACTACCCCATACTTATTATTTTTCAATATTTTTAACTCACCGTACATAGAAAATACAAATTAACTGAGTCCCTACTAATTTGGATTGAATAAGGTTAATTACGAAACTATTACTTGCCTAATATGTATAGTATTCTCTTTCAATGCAAAAAAAGTAATAATAATTGTTGCATCATGGATAAATAGCTTCACGTGCATAATATGTAAAAAAAAATTTTTAAAAATCCAAATGGAAGCTGACGCCAGAGGATATAAACATCCTGGTCTGCGTGAGTGAGCTGGCTGGAAGGAGAAAGAAATGTAACCAGGGCAGAGTGCGTTTGGTTTTCGAATAAAGGAGTTGAGCTTTTGCAGTCCACTGAGAGGAGGATATGTGTTTTGAGACCATTACCAATAATAATGCGGAAACAAAATCAAGGCATCTTTCTTTTCTCATTTTATAGCAATAAAATGAGCCATAAATTTATCAAACATATTAATCAAAAGTTTTATATAAAAGATTATGAAAATGTTTACACTTAAATAATGATTTTTCTTATTTTTGGTATTTTATAATTTTATTTATTTATTTATTTATTTTTTAAAGTAGTACATAAAGTTTATAAAAAAATATTTTCAATTAGTACGAATATTTTTAATTGTTCCTATTATTTTAAAAGTGAATTGAAATATCAACAAAATAAATATTTTTAACACATAAAAATTTTTTTATCTACGTAGAAAAATATATTTAAAAATATCTTACTAATTAAAAATTTACATTAGTAACTTAATACAATGCAACACTTTTATCTTTAACTTTCAAAAATCGAAAATATTTAAAAATCAAATTTTCTTTAATAATTATCAGTATGAAAGTTTTTGTTATTTATTCCATCATTTTCGTTTTCTTTTCTATTCTTCTATCTAATCATTATTTCATTTCTTTAAGAAATTTTGCAGCTTCAATCGTCTCAACAGTTACAATTTTTTTTTTTTCCTCAATTTTTATTTCAACCTTTTTTTTTATCAATCCGTAAAAGAATAAACATGAATTCGACATTCATAACAAATTTAGCATGGAATTCATAATTTTTTTAACCTTATTTCTTTTCTAAAAACAATTATTAGTGTCATGTCACATAGGTACTAAGATCAAGAAATTAAAACTAACCCCTATCATTATCTTTCACTAACAAAAATCCCCTAAATGCATAAAACATCGTTATCTTTCACTATCAAAATCCCTAAATGCATAAAACATCATTATCTTTCACTAACAAAAATCCCCTAAATGCATAAAACATCATTATCTTTCACCAACAAAATTCCGCTAAATGCACAAAACATCCTTATCTTTCACCAACCAAAATCCGCTAAATGCACAAAACATCCTAATCTTTCACCAACAAAAATCCCTAAATGCACAAAACATCCTTATCTTTCACCAACAAAAATCCGCTAAATGCATGAAACATCTTTATCTTTCACCAACAAAATCCGCTAAATGCACGAAACATCCTTATCTTTCACCAACAAAAATCCCTAAATGCACAAAACATCCTTATCTTTCACCAACAAAAATCCCTAAATGCACAAAACATCCTTATCTTTCACCAACAAAATCCCCTAAATGCACAAAACATCCTTATCTTTCACCAACAAAAATCCCTAAATGCACAAAAACATCCTTATCTTTCACCAACAAAAATCCCTAAATGCACAAAACATCCTTATCTTTCACCAACAAAAATCCCCCTAAATGCACAAAACATCCTTATCTTTCACCAACAAAAATCCGCTAAATGTACAAAACATCAGTATCTTTCACCAACAAAAATCCCTAAATGCACAAAACATCAGTATCTTTCACCAACAAAAATCCCCCTAAATGCACAAAACATTAGTATCTTTCACCAACAAAAATCCCTAAATGCATGAAACATCCTTATCTTTCACCAACAAAATCCCCTAAATGCACGAAACATCCTTATCTTTCACCAACAAAATCCCTAATTGCACAAAACATCAGTATCTTTCACCAACAAAATCCCGTAAATGCACGAAACATCCTTATCTTTCACCAACAAAATCCCCTAAATGCACAAAACATCAGTATCTTTCACCAACAAAAATCCCTAAATGCACAAAACATCAGTATCTTTCACCAACAAAAATCCCGTAAATGCACGAAACATCCTTATCTTTCACCAACAAAAAATCCCCTAAATGCACAAAACATCAGTATCTTTCACCAACAAAAAATCCCCCTAAATGCACAAAACATCAGTATCTTTCACCAACAAAAATCCCTAAATGCACAAAACATCAGTATCTTTCACCAACAAAAATCCCCTAATTGCACAAAACATCAGTATCTTTCACCAACAAAAATCCCCTAAATGCACGAAACATCCTTATCTTTCACCAACAAAAATCCCTAATTGCACAAAACATCAGTATCTTTCACCAACAAAAATCCCGTAAATGCACGAAACATCCTTATCTTTCACCAACAAAAATCCCCTAATTGCACAAAACATCAGTATCTTTCACCAACAAAAATCCCTAATTGCACAAAACATCAGTATCTTTCACCAACAAAAATCCCTAAATGCACGAAACATCCTTATCTTTCACCAACAAAAATCCCCTAATTGCACAAAACATCAGTATCTTTCACAAACAAAAATCCCCTAAATGCACGAAACATCCTTATCTTTCACCAACAAAAATTACCTAATTGCACAAAACATCAGTATCTTTCACCAACAAAAATCCCTAATTGCACAAAACATCAGTATCTTTCACCAACAAAAATCCCCCTAAATGCACAAAACATCCTTATCTTTCACCAACAAAAATCCTGTAAATGCACGAAACATCCTTATCTTTCACCAACAAAAATCCCTAATTGCACAAAACATCAGTATCTTTCACCAACAAAAATCCCTAAATGCACAAAACATCAGTATCTTTCACCAACAAAAAATCCCCCTAAATGCACAAAACATCAGTATCTTTCACCAACAAAAATCCCTAAATGCACGAAACATCCTTATCTTTCACCAACAAAAATCCCCCTAAATGCACAAAACATCAGTATCTTTCACCAACAAAATCCCGTAAATGCACGAAACATCCTTATCTTTCACCAACAAAAATCCCCTAATTGCACAAAACATCAGTATCTTTCACCAACAAAAATCCGTAAATGCACGAAACATCCTTATCTTTCACCAACAAAAATCCCTAAATGCACAAAACATCAGTATCTTTCACCAACAAAAATCCCGTAAATGCACGAAACATCCTTATCTTTCACCAACAAAAATCCCTAAATGCATAAAACATCAGTATCTTTCACCAACAAAAATCCCCTAAATGCACAAAACATCAGTATCTTTCACCAACAAAAATCCTGTAAATGCACGAAACATCCTTATCTTTCACCAACAAAAATCCCCTAATTGCACAAAACATCAGTATCTTTCACCAACAAAAATCCCCTAAATGCACAAAACATCAGTATCTTTCACCAACAAAAATCCCCCAATTGCACAAAACATCAGTATCTTTCACCAACAAAAATCCCTAAATGCACGAAACATCCTTATCTTTCACCAACAAAAATCCCCTAAATGCACAAAACATCAGTATCTTTCACCAACAAAAATCCCCCTAAATGCACAAAACATCAGTATCTTTCACCAACAAAAATCCCTAAATGCACAAAACATCCTTATCTTTCACCAACAAAAATCCCCTAAATGCACAAAACATCAATATCTTTCACCAACAAAAATCCCCTAAATGCACAAAACATCATTATCTGTGCGATTCCCACGTGATTTCTTTTTGTTCCATACTTTGTGTGCTGATATTTACTGAATTGCTTTTTGAAGAAGTGATTCTCAAAAAGGAATTCGACAAAAAGATTCACTACTGCAATAAAAAAAAAAAAAAACATCCATCATTTAAAATATGATTCTGAGTAAATAATGTACAAGTATTAACAAAAAATTATGTTAGCACAACAAAAATTAAACTGTAATATAAACTGACATTCAAATGCTTTGGTAGAGGGCTGTGAAAGTTTTCCGTTCTCAAATGCATAAATATCGTGGTACTCCCAGAAAACATATCACAAGAAATAAATTTATCACGTTAAAGAACTATTAAATGTATCTTTCCGTTTTTGGCAAATTTACAATTAAATTACTCTTTTCTTGACTAAATGGCGAAACATCTGAATTTACACGATTGCATTACAACAATCTCCTATTTTAGAATTTAAAAAAATATATTTTTGAATAAAATCTGGTAAATTAGATGTTTACTTTTATGTATGTAAAATATAAGAATAAGCGGGAATACAAAATATTATTATACTCAGAGGTTGCATCTTATTTTTCGCCCATTATTTTGTCTTTAAAATTAAAAAAAAATTAAAAAATGCAGAAAAAAAAACAAATTTCCATATAAACTTCAGGGAATGTAAAGTAAACAGGTTACATAAGAATTAATTCATGATAGGAAAAATTTAAAATACTACTTAATGCAAAAATGTAATATAAATGTAAATTACTGTTTAAAATCCTACAGGCTAAAAAAATAAACCCTCAACAATCAGGAGGTTTGGTTTTAAATTTTGAAATATGTAGATTACAGCTTGTACAGAAACTGCTTATATAAACAAGAAAAATCAAGCAAAAGTTAATGGGAGGATGAAAAAGTATAATTTCAACTGATTAAAAGAATGCGAATTTTTCATACAAATCGGGTTTTAAAATTTCACCAAATGATAATGACTTTTAAAATGAAATCATCGACACACGAAAAAGTGCAGATCATTAAATGAGTGAATGTGGTAAAAATAAAAAATAATTCGGGTACACTTTCATCTTTTTAGCCACGGTAACGGATCGAAAACTATTTAGATCTTTTTAATTAATATTTTTAATATCTCGCTGAAAATATGTTTCAAGCATTTCTTGCAGATATTCATAATCTCCTAATTTCACTTTAAATGATATCGTGATATATTCAATGTGACAATTTTTTTTTCATTACTCTACAATTCATTGAAATGTTTTATTTTTGGAATCATTATTTCCAGGTAGAATAATTATAAAAAATATTTTTATTTAATTCAATTCAATAAAAATGTCAATCTTATTTTAAACATACAAAGAGTAAAAAAAAAAAATCACATTTACTTTTTTTTAAAAAATAGCGAAAATTTTTGTTTGAATTCAAATTGAAGAAAAGTGTATGTTATATAAAATTAAAAGATAAATTGTCTTTCGAAAAATGTAAAAAACAAGGGCGTCAGTCAATTTCATTCGACAATAACTGACTTTTTAACGAAGTGTAGAGAAAGACATGCCTTTGTTATGGCTTTTAAAAAAAGTTATAATTTAGCTACGACATTCCCAACATAATAATTATTAAAATAATAAGAAGTTTGCAAAATGAACTGAAACTAAAACAATATAAATATGCGCGAGCGCGCGCGCGTGTGTGTGTGTGTGTGTGTGTGTGTCTTACATATAGACCTCGGTAGTTGAAGCATCGGACTTCTGAAATGTGAGGGCTAATTTCAAAACCTGATGAATGAGCCGAATTCAAATCTCCCCATGTTTACACCAGGAGTGAGAACAATAAATCAATCCAACCGGTTTGAAAATTAGGGTAAAAATATGATGATTGTCAGATGATATCCATGGGTATGATCTCCATATCATAGTGGCACAAATGTGGGAATAGTACAGCAGACGTTCAATGGTGTCCACTGCTGCTAAATTTGCAACAGATATACAGGGTGATTATAATTAAAGTCCCACTTTCAAATTGCTGTCAAAAAAAACTTGTCACAATCAGTTCAAATTTGAATTAGAGAAACTTTAAGAATGGGGAAAAGGTACTGCATCAAAAAAATTTCCAAAGTGTATTAATAGATGGCATCGTAAGCGGCATAAAGAAAGTGAATCCGCCTGCCAGTGATATTTTGAATCGAAATGACAGCTTATTTGGTATGAATTGCACATTAAACCCACTGTAGGCGTTCAATGTGCTGGATTGTTTCGGTTGTTTGACAAAAAAAAAAAAAAAAAAAAAAATGACTTCCAAGTCATTCAACAGTCGTGACACTGTGAGTGGAAAGCCCATCCACGATGGCAAGGTCATACCAAATTGGATGGGAAAATCAGTGGAACCGTTTCTCTCTTCTTCAAGTATCTTTAGTTCAAATTTGAACTCATTGTGACTAGAGGTTCTTTTTTTTTACAGTATTTTGAAAGTGGGACTTTAATTATAATCACCCTGTGTGTGCATATTATATATATATATACATATTATACATATATATATATATGAGTGTAATTCATACATTTATATATATATCCCTTATTTTAAAAGGTTCTATTTTTAAAAAGGAGGACTATGTGAACAAGAAACGTTTGTATACGATACACAAACTCTATTACCGTCTCTTTTTTACCAATAGTACATTACTTTGCAGCTGTTCTTCCTAAAACGCCTGTCTCTCTCTCTCTCTCTCTCTCTCTTGCAGAAGCCCACGATGCCCTGCACCATTTCAGCTGCAAGATGCTGGCTTCGCGGCACTGCTCCGAGTGCGGGTACAAGCCCTCTCTACCCGAGTGAGCACCCCACCCCTTCCACCTTCGTCCCCGTGACGCGCGACTACCACATCGCCGCGAAACCGCAACTGGACTATCTCTAGGACCGGACTTCTTTCTTTTCTCCTCCCCGGACACGGAAAGCGAAGTCGTTCCGGACCGTGGAATCGATTGGAGACTCTCACCGAAACAGAAAATGAACCAACAATAAAATAAAAAGGATGGTTTTTTTTTTCACCCTTCCCCCTACCCTTTCCAAAGAAACGTAGGACAGAATATAGCTGTGATTATATAAAGAATAGAAAAAAAAAGGTGGGCAACTTTTTTTCTCTTTTAAGTTGCCACATGTGTATTAAAAAGTAAAATTCGATTCTCCGCGTGTTCTGCAAATGGAGATGAAAACTTATTTATTTAAATTTATAATCATTTAAGGGTAAGCAGAAATAATACAAGTTACAATCAAGTACAAACAACTATTGTGTTTCCAATGTAATAACCATATTTTAATAGGATGAATCACGCCTGTTTGGTTGATCAAGTTCTTGCTGTTTTAGTAAAACATCATTATACTATAAGTGCATTTGTGGTATTTCAGTTAAGTTCGTGCTTAAATGAACATCTCAACAGATAATTCAAATTTTAGTATATAAGCCTATAAATTAATCAATCTTGCCATTTCTTAAATTAAATAGTGTGCTTTATCAATAAAAAATCAACAAGGAAAAAAATAGCATATAAACCGAAGTTAAAAAATAACACCACAAGTTGCAATAGTGAGCGGGTTGCCCACCTCTGGAATATCGATTGTATACCGAGTGTGGCATATTCCTAATCAACATATGAACATTTTATTGATTGGTCGTTTAGTCACATGGACATTCGTTAACCCTTTCAGGACCAAAAAGGCATTCCTCGGCAATGCAAAGATTTTAGATATCTTTATCAGGTATCTATTCCATATAAAATATCCTCATTTACTAAGCAAGAAAAATTGTAGACCTTTTAAATTTTCATAGGATACATTTTTCCGGGGTTTTTTTTTTTTTTTTTTTTTTATCGTCTAGTTTTCAAGGAATGAAACTTCTTATCGAAATTCTTATTGAAAAATATGTTGTTTTTTTAAAATAATTAATTTACACTTTATCAAACAAACATATTAAACTCATAAATGTTAGATACCTTCACTACTGGCCTTATTATTGCTTACGATTATAAAAATTTACAATCCTAAGTATCTAACAAAAATAACAATAACACCAATAATTTCTTAAAATGTGATATTAAAATTATTTTCTTTACGTTGATGATTAAGATTTTATATGAGAATGCATATATCCAATTGTCGTGAAAGGGTTAATTGCTTAGTGGCACATACTACTGTGTCCAAAAAAGTAAGACCAATTTAAATTTCCCGGGCATATGATATTTAAATTTTTTTTTTCTTTTTAATTTGTTGGCACTGTCCTTGACATCTGTGTGAAATTTTACGTCAAAATATTCATTAGTGCTTGAGTTATGCTTGGCTTTGTGAGACTCTAAAACTGATTCCGTAGATTTTTGAAATGTCTGAATTAATTGAGCACAGAACTTGCGTTCAATTTTGTTTGCGGAAACGTATAGAATGTTGCAGAAGGCATTCGGTGAGCATTCCTATATCGGAAAGAAATGTTTACAAGTGGTAAAAAAATAGTTCAAAGAAGGCAGAGAACGCGTTAAAGACGAAGAGTCCTCTGGTCGACCATCAACCTCAACCTACGAAACTCACGCCCAAAAAATTATAGATTTGGTGCTTGCAAACCTTTGATTTACAATTAGAGACCTTGCTGATGATGTTAGAAATTCAAAATTCAATTTTAAAAGAGGTTTTCGGCCTCAAAAGCATCAAATCTTGATTAATACCGAAAACACTGAATGCGCCAGCTCACACTGCATTGATTCTTCGTTACTTTTTCGCCAAAAATGAAACCCATATCGTTCCACAACCATCGTATTCACCTGATTTAGCATCATGCTACTTCTGTCTATTCCCTATACTCAAAAGACCAGTCCGGGGACACCGTTTTGTGTCGATTGAAGAAATTCAAAGTGAATCAGTGCGTGCTTTGAAAGCCATCCCAGCCAATGATATTTTAGCCGGCATTGAGGATTGGAAAAAACATTGGTCGATTGAAGAGGCATTTCAAAAATCGCGGGAATCAGTTTCAGCGTCTCACAAAACCAAGCGTAACTCAAGCACTAATGAATATTTTAATGTAAAATTTCACACAGATATCAAGGACAACGCCAACAACCTAAAAAGAAAAAAAATTGAAATTCCATATGGCCGGGAAATTTAAATTGAAAACTGGTCTTACATTTTATACACAGTAGTAAATACCTAAACTGAAATTAAACTACAAAAAAAAAGTTTTTTATTTTTATTTTAAATAAAGATAGAACATAGCTGTTATTATTAAGCATAGGTAATATTTGGAAAGCGCAGATTCCTAATGTGATACGGTCTGAGATCGTTAATCCTGTTGGTTTGTCAATGAATCCCATAGGCACTAAATTAAAGCTCGTTCATTGCTTGGTAACACGCACAGGAATAGTATAATTTTAAGAGCTGATTTTTAGAATCGGTCGTCCTGGTTACTAATTCAATAAATCTGTTCCATACACAATCTGTTGTTCATATTAATAACGTCTTTGAATATTTTCTTATAATCAGCGCTATACGAATAAATGCTCTGCATAGTAGAGTGCATACGATTTTCTAAGACTTTGATTAAATTCAGTCTATTTTTTTATTTGCTGCTTTGAACAATCGAGCAATGTTATTGAACTTTCTAGAAGACAAAATTCCCATTTTCAAATATGGTTTTCTTTAATAGCTATTTAAAAGTCATTTAAGGATGGTTACAAAGCATTTTCCAATTGATTCATTGGCAGGAAGAGAAAAAGAATATTTTCTCCTCATAAAAAATTTAATAAATCCTTTATATATATATATATATATATATTGCATTGACGAAAATAATTGAAGAAAATGTATTCAATCTAATGTAAAAAGAAAACAAAAGAGAGATCCATTTGAGCAAATGTTGAATTAAATTTGATCTTATTTGTAACCAATGGACACAACTGAACACTGTTTAAATCTTGCCGTTGTATATTTCTCACTTTAAAATAATTGTTAAATTAAGTTTAGAGGATTTCAGAAAAAAATCATCATTTACTGATTTCTAATAATGAGATAATAATTAACTTCAGACAGTCATTTGGTGAAACATTTCTACAGATCTGTATCAAACATTATAGCTTTTATCATAATCATATGACAAATGCTTATGTAAAAAAAAAATTCAATTTTTATTTTATAAGAAACTAAAATTTTTACAATATAATTATACTTTAAGTTCTCTTGACTGATAACATCTTCTCTTACTACTGAAAAGAAAAATCAATTTCTGAATTTGCTTGTTATTTGCAATGGGTATTAACTAAGGTGAATGATGATACAAGGTATTCATGAAGTCCTCTTTCGATTAAGAAAATTAATCTTGTTGAAATAAATCAAATCAAAAAGCCTTTTTCAAACTATAAGCAAAAATAAAAAGAATTCTATTGTTTTTATCTATTTAATGCAAAAAATAAGACTTATTTCTAGTTAGCTTAATTTCTGCATTATAAATTTCCTTAAACATGAGATGACTTTATACACCACAATATTTTAGTTGATGTTTAAAAATAATAACGAAAATAGAATATATTTCCAATATAAATCAGTTTTTTTAAGTAAAAAAAAGGCTGTTCATTTAATATACCTGTCGATTAAAATTTCACTTAGGTATGAGAGAAAAACTGTTGCATTAGTTTTATCTAGAATAAATGTTAAATCATTATTATATCTGTAATGTTTAATATGTGTCCAAGAATAGACAAACCTTGCTGAACAGTACTTTGAAGATGAACTCACATGTTTATATATATATTCCTATGAAGTATTATTTGTAAATATTTTGTAATTCTAAAGAAGAGACAAAGAAACATCTGTGTAGCTGCAACATTAATAATTTTATAGGGTACTTTTACTGTTCATTTTTTATTTTTTATCTTAGAAATATGTTAATGAAAATCAAACACAATTTTGGAAACGTACTGCTGTAAATCTGTTGTTCATCTTGTAAATAAAAATTCTGCAGTTCAATGTGGCTCACATTTATTTCTGAAACAGGACAAACACCATTGATCAAATTATCGTAAATGTTTATATAGTTCACTAAACACTTTTGTTACGTTTTATTCCAAAATTTATTAAGTTTTCAATAAAAAAAGTTTTTAATATGAGCCTAAGATTCATAATTCATTTATTCATGAGTCCACTCCTTTTATACAAATATGTCACTAAAAGTAATAAAATTGAAATATCTTGCTGCCGTTTTGTATCAATATTTTAAGATGTTTAAATATAGCTTTTTTAGAAACATTAGATCTTTAATGAGCAATAATATTTACAATATTAATCATTCGAATAAAACACATAAAATACTTTTGTGAAAAACTTTCGGGAATTATCAGTTGAATAAATTAAAAAAAAATTGCAAAAAAAAAAAAAAAAAAAAAAAAGGGTTAATGTTTTCTTTTAGATAAATATTTGAAAATTATAATACTGTAAACTAATGTGATATGACAAAATAATCCCATGAAATTTATAAAAAAAAAAATCAGAAACAATTAACCGTTATCATTGTTGTTTTTCAGAACTTTATTTTTTTTCAGAAATTTTTATTGCACTTGCAGTAATGAATATTTTTTAATTATATCAAAATAAGCAAGCGTAAAAATCATCTTATGCTTTTATGAGTCAATTTAAACTTTGCTCTTAATTTCCCTGTCAATTAAAAAAAAAAATGGTGATAAAATGTGTATAATAAGAAAAAAAATTGGTATCTTTAGAAGTAATCACATTAAAAAAGGGCATTAAATTACTTTTTTTTGTACAAAGGGCTCCAAGTAAAGAAAAGGTAATAAGCTAAAATACTATTCTTAATACAATTTTATAAATTTTATACTTAGCTCAAAGATGGAAAGGGACAAATTATTAAAAGGATATAAATCTGGAACACAAGCTATATAATAAGTCTTTTATGCAAATTGATAAAATTTTATACGTCTATAATAAGATAATCTCATATATAATGAAAATTCACGAGTTGCAAAATAAGTGGATTATAGCTGGGAATTTTTCCCAGATAAAGCGAATTGATGATATTTATAATTTCCAATTATAATACTGAATTCGTCAAATAACAACAAACAAGAAATATAAAAAAAAAAATTTAAAGTCCATTCCTACTTTTTTTTCACTCTATTGCCGAAAGTCCTTTATAAATTATTTTCATTTTTTTTTTAAGTTTATCTGGCGCCATCTATTTTTAGATATGTGCAACTTAAATCGAAAAAAAAAAATTAAAGAATTAAATTTAATGAATGAATTAATATTTGAAAAAACTGTATTAACATCCAGTGTCATCCGCTATAAGATCATATACATTTTTAAAACTTGATTGGATGAATAAAAAGTATTTTATTACGGATTAAAAAATTGAACAAGATATATATAGGGAGAGTGTGAGCTAATAGAAGGAATTGAAAAAAAAAAAGACATTTAGCAACAAACTTTTAAGGTTCTAGAAATGAACTTTGCGAAATTAAATTAAAAAAAACCGTTCCAAATTTCAATTGCCGCGCATATTATCTGGTACCTTTAAAATAAGACATCTCTCATCGTAAGATGGGAAGTAAGATTTTACTGAAAGTTACAATTTCATGTTCGTCTTCAGTTTCAGTTTAATGCCTGTGTAAAGTTTATATATAGATATAATGAGTGTCCTTAAAGTCTGTTCATAAATTCAAAAATTTATGACTAAGAAAAAGAAGAAAGAAGTAAAGAAAAATTCAAAAAAAAGTGTTTTGCTCCATTTATTTTTGATTTAACACATCTCTATATGTGATGTTGCTCATATAACGTTGCTCATTGTATTGTCTTTCATAAATCAATAAATTATAACTTAATGGAAGAAGAATATATGGATGTTTATTTCACTTTACAAATTCAAAAATTTATTACCAAGGTAAATGAAAAGTCAGATAAATGAAAATTGTTACAAAATGAGACATAAGTTCTTTTTGCCTCTTTTAATTTTAATGTAATGTAATATAACCCATTATGGACACCATTAGATGCACATCAAGATGGCACTCAACAACGAGCATACTGTATGAGAAACGTTAGTTACAAGAAGCATATCAAGTTGGTTCTCTATTTTATGTCAAGTTCGCTGTAGCATACCTCTTCAATGGCGACAAATACCATCAATGATCCTCTGCTTCAGATGAGTCCTGCCCCGTACCTTTTATCCGGTAAAAGATATATTTAACATAAGCCTGGATACCTCCTACTCTAGATATGCCTCCCCTTCGACTTCGTTCTATGGAGTTCTGTTAGAGACATCGAGTTTCTAACAAAAGAATGGGGTTTGACTATGAAAAAGCAAAGAACCACTGATGGTATTGCCACCATTGATGAGGTTATGCTACAAGAAATATATCGAGTACCATCTTGGTGTGCATCTAATGGTGTCCATTAAGAGTTATATTACATTAAAGTTAAAAGAGGCAAAAAAGAACTTATGCCTTATTTTGCAATAATTTTCATTTATCTGACTTTTCATTTCCTTTGCAATAAATTTTCGAATTTGAAAATATAAACATACACCCTTATATTCTTCTTCCAATAAGTTGCAATACATTGATTTATAAAAAAAAACAATCCAATGCTGTGTTGAGAGTCTGGCATCATAAACTCTAAATCACATTATAATTCATATAGAAAAATTATGTAAATTGTTATTATAGAGGGTGATTATTAATAAAGTCCCACTTTCAAAATACTTTTAAAAAAAAAAGAAACACTCGTCACACTGAGTTTAAATTTGAACTAAAGATACTCGAAGAAGGGGGAAACGGTACGGCATCAAAAAAAGTTCCACCGATTTTTTTCCAACCAATTTATTATGACTTTGCCGTGGTAGATGGGCTTTCCACTCACAGTGTCACAACAGTTGAATGACTTGGAAGTCTTTTTTTTTCCATCAAAAAACCGAAACAATCAAGCACATTGAACACTGTTGGTTAAATGAGCAACTCAAGCCAAATATGTTGTCATTTCGATTCAAAATATCACTGGCCGCCGAATTTTTTTTTTTTTTTTTTGCCACTTACAGAGCCATCTATTAATACACTTTTGAACTTTTTTTTGATGCCATACAGTTTCCCCTTCTTCTTCAATTCAAATTTGAACTCTTTGGGACAAAGTGGTGCTTTTTACAACGCTTTGAAAGTGAGACTTTATTATAATCACCCTGTATTTTTAAAGTATTAATAATTTTAAAAACAATAAATCGCTATTTCAAAAATATACATAGTTTATATCAGAATACAATAATAATACATAAAAAAATTTTTTATTTAGTAGCTATATAACACTTTTTTTCATGGAAACTATATCTGCATACATAGTGGCTACCAAAAGCTTTCGCATACTTTCAAAATCTGTAGGAAACACGATGTAGTGTGGAATTGAATTCGAATATAAAGTCCAATTTTTTTTTTATATCATCTTCATGTGACTATGAATAAAATCGGACATTTAAAAAAATAAAACTCAAGGGGACATAATAAACATGCCACGAAAGTGATCCTGCTCCAAACATTTTTGAATAAACTCATAAACAAGTAATATAAAAAAAAAAAATTGAAGTGTTATCTCTTTTTTTTTTTCATTCTATTGCAGAAAGTCCTTTATAAATAATTTTCATTCATTTTTTTTAAGTTTATCTGGCGCCATTTACTGGTAGATACATGCAACTTAAAAAAAAAAACTAAAATTAATTAATTAAATTTAATGAATGAATTAATATTTGAAAAACTGTATTCACATCAAGTATCATCCACTACAAGTTAAAAAAATGTATTTGAACTTGAGTGGATTATAAAAGTATTTTATTAACGCTTGAGTGGAAAAGTATTTTATGAACGATTGAAAATTTGAACAAGATATATATAGGAGAGTGTGAGCTAATAGAAGGAATTGAATAAAATTAAGCTCTGAATTTTTTTTTTTTTCTTACTTTGGCATTTTAATGAGATTTTAAAAAATTGTTTGACTTTAATCTATTACTTAATTCGTTCTATTCTATTTATTATTTAAAAATGGCCATAGTTGTAAAAGAGGAAACAACAAACGGCATTTCAAAATTGATTATTTTTCATTACAGCAGCGGAAAATCGTTTCGAAATACATTTAAATTAATAAATTTACCTCATTGTACGGTGCAGTGTGTGATAAAACGTCATGAAAATCGCATCGAAATACAAGGTAAGAAAAGGGTCGACAAGCATAGTGTAACATTATACTAGACTTATAACGGCTTCAAAAAGATGGACACTTTCAAGTTCATGGGAACACTTTTAATTTTTTTTATTTACAAGCACTATATGCATTTAAATACAGATATCTGATTATTATAATTTATTACTTACAAAAAAGGAAAATTAAAAATTTGAATTTGATTCACAAGTGCAATTCACTCCAAGGTTAGAGATTTTCAGAGTTCTCGAGTCTACGTCGAATCTAAAAACTCGTAGTCTGAGACAGACCTTAATTATCACAAAGCGCGATACACGAAGCCACAAGAGACTTTGGAAACAGGCGGAATATCCGGCCTGTTCAGTTACTTCAGAAAAAAGCACTTCTGGTCGTCTCGTCGCAGAACTCTCCTCTTCAACAAAAACCTCCTTTTAAGACAATCCGACAAAGAGAGGGTGAGCTTCCCTCACTTCTCATTGAAGTAGACGCGGCCTGAGGGCCAACTGGCTAGTACTCTGCCCTTTTGTACCACAGGCTCCAGGTTCGAATCCTGGCGGTGGTATGGAAGTTCGTTAGTGGTACGAAATCCACGTTAAACTGTATGTCCCGGTCTGTTTAGCCCTCTTATGCACAAGATGACCATAGAGCGACAAACCAAACTAAACCAAACCTTTGGAGTAGACATTTCTCAGCTCGTAGTCTATCACCAATCACCATGGACCAACTCATGGTGTAGTCTTCATTCAATGTGTATTAAATTCGACCTGTGAAAGTCGCACAAACATTCGCTAATTTTATGAGTCTCATTATACATGACACCGAATATCTGCTATCAGATTTGAGTGACAAGTTGGTCTCATTAGTACAAAATACTAATTGCACGTAATATAACTATTCGCAAAATTGCTTATTGACTGTCAAATTTGAGTTATGGGTTGTTATTATATTCTTGTCAAAGAATATACATTCCTCTCTCCTGAGAATGAAATGCCAAAACTCTTCCAGTGAGGGAAAAAAAAATGCTACAATAGTTAATTCAACGTAATCATAAATTTATAGAAAAAAAATTTCCAAAATACCCACATTTGAGTGCTGTAAAAATTTCTGCAGAATTACTGAAAAATTTTTCTTTTTCAATTTCACCTGAAACAGTTAGAGCGAATGTTCACGACAGCTAGACTGCATGAGCTTTCTACTGGATGAAAATTTTTCGTAAGTGCAAAAAATAGAAATCTTAAGTTTTTTTTTGTTTCCTTCACGAAATCAGTGATAAATAAGACTGAAACGTGCCGGAATCCTGTCTTTAGTTGCAAAATGAAAGCAAATTAAAAATTTATGCAGAAGGAAAAATAGAGGAATTTGATCCCAAGAACTTATTTGAACAATAAAACACGGCGTCGGATCATTCTTGTGTTGGGATGCTTGTTAGCATCAGAATTAGGTAGTTGGATATATAGTGATGGCATACGGAATCATGCTCTTTATTTAAATATTAAAAAAACAATTTAAAATTATTAACCCAAAATCTGATACTGAAAAAACATTGGTTATATATATATCAAGATAACGATCCAAAGTACATTCATTTATTTATTCTGACATTTTCTTTTATTACCTCTATAATTGCCCACTAATCTTATAAAATATTACCTAAATCTCCGAATTTAAACCCATTGTATTTGATAAAAACTGAGGTTAGAATAAACTTTAAAGCAGAGGTGGCCAACACAAATGATCTTTCGAGCCACTTCGGAAATGCATCCTAACCCGCGGGCCACATATAAAATTATATATCCCCCTATTAGATTTAGACCCACTATAGGCATTTTTTTTTTTGGAGGGAAAACTTGAAACATAATGAGTTATTATTATTGTGCTTACTATTATTCTTAGATGTAAACATAGATAATAAGGATACTAAACGCACATTGTAAAGAAATATAGAACACTAAAAATGAAATATAAAAAATGTATAAATATAAACGAAATAAAAAAAAATGACAAGCATTAAAAAAATATTTATTTTGCTAGTGCGATATTTGTTTCTCCACTCTTTCACTTAGCTTTTGCAAATCGATGCTCGAGCATCATGAGTTCGCAGAATAGAATTAAATTATCCTGCGAACTCATGACTGTAAACTCATAAATAAAACAGGAGATATCTGTCCATATGCGCAAGAATATCATTTTAAAATCAAAGTTAATTTTTTTTTCTCATCATTTCGACAGTTCATTTTTGAATATAGGGATGCACACATAATGTATTTTTTAATACATTGATTTTCACTACTTTGGCCATTATAAAATAAACATATTTTGTAACGGTTTTGATAAATCTCATGGGCCTGAAAAATATGCAAGATGGACCGCGGGTTGGCTACCCCTGCTTTAAGACTTAAAACAATGCTGATCAACGAATAGAGGAAAACTGATGCTGAAATTACAATATAAACTAGTACATTCTGTTTCCAAACATTTAAAAACTGCTACAGGATATCCTACGAAATACTAATTGAATGAAATACTATACTGTTAACTAATACGTAGAAACTTTTAAGGGTACGAAGACTTTTGCGAGGTAACTTTTTTGAATATCGATTTTTCGAAATGAAAGTTTTACTACGTTCTTAAAATATTTATTGTAGTTTTTTTTAGAAAAGTCACAGATATTATTGAAACATTCTCATTCTGAAATACTAATTTTTATTGATGGATAGAGCAGTTTCACTGAAATTCGTAAGTGTATTGACTTCGAGAACCACTGTATTTTGTGTTTTGAACCAAAAGTTATTGCGTTTATGAATTTGATAATGTTTTATAAATTCAGGATGATAACTTCGTAAAATAAAGTTCTATATTTCAAAGAATTATTCTGAAAAATATAACTCATAAAATTAAGTTCTAATTAAAAATATATAAAAGATGTATCATTAAAAAGGAATAAAGTTTTTCTTAAAATTTGAGTGTTAGATGCAGTAATTTTTAATGAAACTTTTGTTTTATTCAAGTAAATGCTATTGAGGTTTACAATAAATACATACAAATTCATAATATTTCTTTCTATTCTTAATAAAGATTCGGACCCTATATTCACTGGTGATTTTAGCATTGGTGATATCTCAAGTCTCAGAATTATTCTTCCTAAATATTCAAAATTCAGCCAAGTTTTCAAATTGAGCACCAAGCGTATTGATTTATACGAAAAAAAATGCTTTTTTCCTTTTGAATCAAGTAACTTTGTCATAAAAGTTGTTAAATTGCTGAAATTAGCATCTTTGTCTATTTTTCTACTCAAAAAGCACTTGGCAGAAGTAATACGAAAAGAAAGATATGCTTGTCTGCTAAAGCTTACTTGAAATGAATAGCAGTTTAATCTAAAAAACTATGAAACATTTGATTTTGAAAACTGTTAAATTTTCTACGAACTTCAATGGAGAATTTTTGTTATTTAAATTTCCCTAAGACTATTCGACGAGTGATCCATTCTGCTGGGTTATAGGGGCATTTCACTTCAGAGGGTGCTCACTCACTTTTTGTAACAATTTTGATTTTTAAAAAATATTAAATTAACTCGAATTATTATCAGAAAAGTGTTTCAACAACTATTTTCAAAGTAGATATTCCATTCCCTTTACCTAAACGATCATCACTGAGTTAAGTTTCATCAAAATGGGACAGTGGCACAATGGATAACGCGCCTGACTACGGATCAGGAGATTCCTTGTTCGAATCATGCCTGTATTAAATATCCTACAAAATTACAATTATTATATTTCTTCCCACAAACATAGCAAAAAGACCTCGCACTGTTCTAAATATTTTAAATTAATTCTTATAGCTGCCTAGATGAAAAAAGTTCGCTTTTCTCCTAAGCTATTTTTTCTCCTAATTCGACCTTTGCTCATTCTGTTTTATTACATGCAACTGATTTCATCTACATTTTTGAAATTTTTGTTATTTTTCATTTTATAACTTTATTAAATAAATAATTCTTTAAAAAAAGGGCATTTAATTATCTATTTTACTTATTAACTCAAAGGGCATGAGACCACCGCTATGTTTCAACATTTTACAATGAAGGAGCTAGTGGCTGCTACGCGGCCAAGGATCTCCGTAATAATCTACAATAAGAGTTTCATCAGGATAAGGCTGCCAATCATACTTCTAAATCTAGTGCACTATATTTGGAATGAAAGGCCTGAATGGCCGAGTGGCTAGCGCTCTGGCGCTCGGTACCACAGGTTTCGGGTTCGAGTCCCGGTGGTGCCATGGATGTTTGTAGTGGTTCGGAATCCACTTTAAATCGTAGGTCCCGGTCTAATAGGATCGTAGAGCGTTGCGGGGGCATTGTTACTCCGCGTCCGTAGCTTATCTTCAAGCTGCATCCACCTCTTGGGTAGTGCGAAGTGAGTAACGTCTGTGCAACGCTTGCCTTAAGGCATCAAAGACACCTGTCTAAATGTTTACCAGCTGCATTAGAATGAAAACATTTGGTTTGTCTCTGTACGGTCATTTTGTGCACACGAGTTTAAACAGACCAGGATTCCGAACGACTAACAAACATCCTCGCAACTGGCGTGCCGATTATGGAGTACAATATGGAGATAAACCCCTTAATCTCTTCATCTTAATTCCTAGATAAGTTGGCTGCTTTAGGTTAGTAAGGGTAAGGTTGGCTGCTTTAGATTTAGTTGGCTGCTTTAGGTTAGTAAATATGATAAAGGATAAAGTTTCTAGAAATTAAAATGGGATACTCAAAAAAAAAAAAATTTACAATTAAAATTAAAGTTAAAATTTGATACAATTAAAACAAACATCCATGCCACCGCCAAGATTCTAAGCTTACAATGAAAGAGATTTGGATATATTTTTCAGGTTACAATTTAAAAATATTAATTAACTATAGAAAAGGAAGGAGAAAAGGACCTAAAATGTTGGTACAGAGAAAATAAAGAAAAAAAAAAGTTTTATGATTATTAGTGGTTTCACTTATAACGAAAAACTTAAAATAATGAAAGTAGAAAAAAATTATTAAATTAACTCAGATTATTATCAGAAGCGTGTTTCAACAACTATTTTCAAAGGAGACATTCCATCACTTTACATAAAAAAGATCATCACTGCGTTAAGTTTCATCAGGATAGGGCTACCAATCATATTTCTAAATCCAGTGCACTATATTTGTAAATAATGAGAAATAAAACCAGAATTGAGTCTATTCCATTTAAATGCATCCCATCCAAGTTTCTGGACGTGTCTGCTATGGATTACTATGCATTTGAGCTTTTAAAGCAAACTTTTATATCAGCAGCATCCCAAACACATTGAATGGACCCTGGAAGATTGTGGAGAAGTGAAACAAAGTTAAACTTGATATTTTAAGGAAAGCTCCTTTATCTTGGAAATCAAGTGTAATAGGATAGTTTAACAAATGTATTATCAGACGGAGCATTTTAGAGAATAAAATTATCTTTGTTTATGTGTGTGTGTGTGTTTCAGCCCTAATAGGGGCAACGGGCAACGGGCGTACCTGTCACGGAGTTCCAAGGTGGTTTTAAGAACCACAATACCTCCACATCTTAAGTTAGTTAGAAAATTTGCATAAAATGTATTTGCTTAAATTATAGAATATTAATAAAGAAAAATAGAACAATTTAAAATTTAGGAAAACATATCTTGCTTGAGAACAATTAAAGCAAGAGATCGGAAAAAGCTAAAGCTATAGGTACAATTGGGAGTCCGTTGACGATGCCCCAAAAAAGATTCGAGATTAAAGTTAAAATTAAAAATTTTAAAAGCTAAGAATATGATAAGATAAAGGAATTAAGATCAGCCATAATAGCTTCTTTCCCTCTCTAGCGGTCTGGTGGCCAAGTGGATAGGCCTTTGGTATCACAGGCTTCAGGTTTGAATCCTGGTGGGGACACCGACTTTTGGGAGTGGTTCGAATCCACTTTAAACTGTAAGTTCCGGTCTGTTTAGCACTCGTGTACACAAGATGACAGTAGAGTGACAAACCAATCTTTTCCTCTCTATTTTGTTTATGAAATTTTTGTTTATAAATTCTCTCCGATTCTTCATTCCCCGCGCTCTGCAATATACTAGCCAAAAGCTCTGTAATATACTTTTAAGGATTTATTCTTTTTTTATTTCATTTTCTGTAACTGGCAAATTCCTTATAACTTCCGCACCCTTCGGACGTATAGCATTTTGTTCTGCAGCGACGCTTCCCAGAACTGGGCCCTAGCTCTTTAAATCTCAATGTTAATAAAAAATATGAAAAATAGGTTTGAGATTTTATTTATCCACTAACTTCCGTTTGCTTTCGACTACGATCTTCAGGACTCTCCCGGCTTGCTACACGTTCGCAAGTTTGTAGACGCTTGAAAAAACATTTTAAATGTGACAAAATTCAAAATTTTTTTAGTTGGAGGTGAGGATTCAGTTGGCGAAGGCTATGGATTTTCGTTTCCATGCTTTCGGGATTTCATTTATCTTTTTCACCATTAACCTCTCATCCTTCTCTTCTTACTGTTTTGCACAAGGCTTCGGATTTTCGTTGCTCTGTGCTTCGTCCGGTATTCCTGGGCAATTGTTTTCTATCGTGGATTTTCCTCTTAATCATCGTCTTCCAAATTTTCTTTGTTCTAGTGGCGTCCATTTTCAAAAACTCTGTGCTTCGTCTAAATTTCTGCACTCCTGTGTTCCGTCTCAATGTTTACAATACTGTGTTTTCCATCGCTAGCTTTCCTGCAGTGTATGTTTCAAGTTTCCTGATTTCCAAATGTGTATAAAGTGTTCTTTTGCGGGCTTGTTTGTGACACCAAAAACAGTTTTGTCAAAATAAGAAGGAAATTAAACAGCGAGCGATAGTGTTTTACATGTTATGCCAACTTCCCACTATGCCCAACATTCATAATTTTTAAAAGTTTATAAATTTGATTTTTAAGCGAAATTTAAAACTATGCGTGTTTTTATACAGCCTCATAAACATTATTAAAATGAAAAGTTAATTAAACAAAGTCGAACAAAAATAAATAAAATGACGAATCAATATTTTTTTTTACATGCTAACAAAGAATTATGTCAAAGTGAAAACAAAAATTTATTCTACAACAATAGAAAGAAAATGTAACTAATGAAATTAATGAGAACACTTTTGATAATGATAAAAACACTTTGCAATTTTGATAATGATGCAAATAATGATTCAGGGCACATTTTTAATAATACCAGAAGAATACACCAAGAACACTTGAGATTAAGGAAGTTGAACTCAATTCATCAATTGATAAATATTATCACTTTTTTTGTAAAATCTGATGAAACCTTTTGATTATGAAATCTTATTTTTATCATGTCACTTAACATAATGAGTTCGTCAGTCAAACTTATTTTGAATTGAATTACAAATAATAGGAGACTTTTTACAAAGGTTGTACATTTTTTGGACGACAATTCCCAGATATTCGAGGAATTACTTTTAAAATTCTGTTATATACTGAAATTGAAAGTGATTTTCTTTTCCAATTTTTATTTCATGTTGTTCTGTTTACATTTTTAATAAAAATCCTGTTTACATTTTTAATAAAATCGATATTATATTATTGAAAAATTTTGCATTATTCAAGCCGCTGCCTTACACTATATTTTTTCCATATATTTTCAATTGCAAATCATTTCGGATATCAGCTCAGAACATACTTCCCTCTTTTTTCTCTCTTTCTCTTCACATTGCAGAGAACCTCTCGGAGATATTTTAGGAGTGTGTTGCAAATATATTTTGTTATAATACCCAATTTTCTCTAAATGATCTCTTTATTCGACTAAAAATTAACAGTCTCATTTATTACACAAACCCCATCAACCTTGCATTCTCACGTTTGATCATAATAACAGTTTCTTCCCTTTTCTATAATTAATCATAGCCATAACATTTCTACTTATGAATTCTCTCCTATTCTTCATTTGCCATTCTCTGTAATACGTTGATCAAAATACTTTTAATGAGTTGTTTTTTATTTTAATTTGCTGTGACTGGGAATGTTTCGCATCCTACTGCTTTTCGCTCGGCCGTGTCCTCTCAGAGCTAGACTTCAACTATTTAAATCTCCATGTTAATAAAATAAAGAAAAAGGACTCTTGAGATTTCATTTATCCCTAAATACCCTTGGCTTTTGACTAGATTTGCAGCATTCTTCAGTTTTCTACATGTTCCCTTGTTTATGGGGTTGTATGTTTCTACTAATAGATTTTGAAATACTTTCTACGTTTTTCATATTTCCACATACATTATCATTTGTAAGTCATGTATATCAATTGCTTTTTTTTTCTTTTTATTTAAAATTGTTTTTATATCAATTAATTTTAATATTCATAAAATAACTTACACAAAACTAAAAATGAGAATTATTATGATAGTTATTAGAGGATTATTTATTAGAAAAAACGAGGATTATTATGAATTTTTGTTAGCCACCCAACCATCATAGTGGAAAAAATCCTTTCAATTTTTAGGTGAAAGAAACTTTTACTTGCATATTCTCATCTTTGAAATTTTAATGTTGAAACTATTGTATCTATTTTAAAATGTGTTGTTTTTTACAAAACAGGCGATATTAAAAAAAAACCAACTTTTTAGCATTTCTTATACAATTTGGCAGCAAAACAAAATCACATGTGAGCATCGACAAAAATGTAAACAATGATATGTTTGGAAGGTGTTCCTGAAACAAAAACCAAAAAATAAAGCATCATTTTATTGAAATAATTTATGATGATAAAAGCAATAAGTTGTTTTGAATCACAAGTATTATAAAGTATGTGTTTAAACAATAAATTACAAAAGAAAATTCTTTGATTTTCTAGAAATATATTTCAGAAATAGTAAATACATTTAAGAATTTTTATTATTATCTTGATACTTTAACAGATAACAATGGAAATAAATTCGGCAGAAAAAGACTTGCAAACATTTATTAAAAATATGCCCAAAATTGTAAGTATTTACTGTAAAAATTAATTCTAATTTAGTAATTTATTTAGTCTCCTTTCAAATTTTAAAATATTATATATATAATAAAATACCTTGCAATTCATATTTAAGTAAAAACTTCTGAAATTATTTTATTTAATATAAATCTGGCATTTAAAGTTATACTTATAAAATTTTTTGTTTTTCTAATACTTTAATCTTCTTTTTAAACAAATATTTTAAATATTCACTCAAAAGGAGTTATTATTAATCTTTCTTATTTACTTAATGTTTATATATATATATATATAAACATAAATTTGGATAAGTAAAAGAAATTTTAATTTTAATTACAAATTCCTAAACAGTTTTTCTGTAGATTGCAGCAACTATCTTTTAATGGTTATTAATATTAATCAAGCATCAAAATAATAATTTTTATGTTTACTAGAATTATTTCATTAGGAACTTCATGCTCATTTGAATGGATCATTAAATCATGATACAGTTCAAAAATTGATTGACTTGAAAACAAAACAAAATAATGAGGATAATATCAAAATTCCATCACTTTCATCGAATAACTTAGCTGAGTAAGTTCGCTTCTCACATTGCCTTATGTTTGATATTTATTTTATGTTTGCTTATTTTCTAAATATATTTGTTAAAATGAAAGAGATAAAGTTAATTTGCATGCATTAGATCTTAGTAGTTTTTTCATCCTAATAATTTTATTTATTACTCTAGTTATATGTCCTGAGAAAAATAAAAAGAGAAATTAAATTATTTTTAACTGATAAGATTTTTTTTTAGAGAGAACTAGAAAAATTATTAAATAAATCTTCTATGTTTATTTGCTTTTAAAATTTATGCGATAAAAAAATCTAAGATTTCTAAATATTAAAGTTTCATCAAAATTTGCCAGTAACTTTGTTGTATGTATCACAAATTAACAGTTTTATTGCAATTAATTATTTTTTGCAAATTTTATGCTTTTTTCTATACACTGAATAAATATTTGCTGTTAAAATTTTAGATGCCATTCTATTATTTACTGCTATATTATTATTATTACAGATGCTTTAAAGTGTTTGGTCTTATACATGAAATAACTGATTCTCCTGAAGCTATTTATATGGTTTGTATTCTAAATGCTTTTATTATAAATTATTCTGTGATAAATCATTCATTCTTTCGTAGAAGAACAATAAATTTTTTAAGGCAAGCCTGGCAACTATGTAATTCTGCCTTAAAATTTTTTTTAAAAAAAAAAAAAAAAACATTCTTAATAAAAAATTTTTTTACATCATAACTTTTCTTTCATCATAAATATAATTTTTTATATTAGGTTAACTAAAAATATTTTGTGTACCTATCATAATTTCCGACAAAATGACAATTTATTTTAAGTTTATCTGTTAAAGACATTCTATTTTATTTTGCTGTATCACTTTTAGGCGACATGTGAAGTAATTGAAGATTTCTATAAAGATGGAGTTAAATATTTAGAATTGAGGACTACACCAAAAGAAAATGATTGGTTTACTACACAAGAAATATATGTTCAAACTGTACTGAAAGCTATTGAAGATATTTGTTTTCAAAAATGTACAGAGATGTCTGTGAAGCTTCTGTTATCTGTTGATAGAGGAAGAAATGAAAAATATGCTCAAGAAACTCTGAGAATTGCAGAACAATACTTCACTTCAACGTCTTCCATTGTTGGTGTTGATTTGAGTGGTAATCCAAAAGTAACTTTTTTTTTTTTTTTAGATAACAATGCTGCTATTTACTAGTTAGATTTATTAAAGAATTAAAATAAAATCAATCATTGTTAAAATACTTTCACATTAAATCTTTTCTGCAAAAAAATATACAGTAATAAAAATGTGACCATTTCTATTATGCATTATAAAATTATCTTGTAGAGTGGTGATATGAGCTATCTTATTCCTCATTTGGAGCATGCTAAGAAAAGTGGTCTAAAATTAGCAGTTCATATATCAGAAGTAAGTATATAACAAAACAATTATTAAAATTAAAAATAAATTATAAAAAATATTTTAATTTTGTTATATTACCTGCTAAATGAAAAGAATTGTATTTACAGTAGTAAATGCTTCTTAGATATGAATTGAGTTAATGACCTAATTATATTGAAATAAAGAACAAATACAATGTAGTCATCTATTTTCATGTTTAAAAAATTAGTATTCAGATGATCTTAAACTTCAAAATATGAGGCTGTATCATATTAAGATATGCATTCTTCAGACCCAGGCCATTTATAAATGAAAGTAAACAAACCTCTTAATTAATTACCGAGAAAATGTTGCAAAAAAAAAAAAAAAAAAAAAACTGCTTTGGCTAATAGTGCTTCTTTTGTGATATTTTTTCCTTAGATTTTATAAATATTAAGTTAATATTTGGTTAATTCTGTAAATTTCTCAGAAAGTCTGTCAGAAAATTTCACCAATTAAAGAGTAAAATTATCAGTTTTAACAATAAGATTTATGTAAAAGAAAACGATCTTTTTTTTAGGTACCTGGTAATTTTGAAGAAGTTGAAGCTCTTTTGAACTTAAAGCCTGATAGACTAGGACATGGAACTTATCTACATCCACAGAAAGGTGGATCTGCCAAAAATTTCAACCTCCTGAAGAGTCTCAAAATTCCTCTTGGTACTTTAGTCTGTATTTAAAGTGCTTTAAAAAAAAAAAAAAAGCTTATAAATAATATCCTAAAAATTAATTTATTTCTAAATAAAGCTTTCAAGTTTTTTTATAAAGTTGAAATAATAATAAATATGCATAATTAAAAAACTCTTTATCTGAAATAATTTCTTTTTTAATATTATATTTCATTACAATATTTTACATTTAGAAATAAAAAGTTTTGTCCTTAGGGTTAAATCCTTATTAAGTACTTTATTGTCATAACAGTTATTGCATTTGTTTTCAATATAATGAAAAAAAAAATTGTATGTATATTGTCATTAAATGCAGAAATATCTTATCTTCATAACAAATTCATATAGTCTAATAAATAACAAAAATTGATCAAAGTTAATGAAAGAATTGTAACATACTCTTTTATAATTTAGTCGACTGTATGTTCTTCAGATATCCCATATATGAATATAGGACTCTTCAGAAATCTTTCAGGCTATAAATTTTTATGTATTAATGGACAACTGCTAAGGACAGATCACAAGTAGCTGTATAGAATAAAATTAAGGAGGGAGATCAAGCAACATAAAATAATGTCACACGTTCAGACAATATAACACAGATCATTTACTGTATTCTAAAATACAGAGGATTGATTTTAAAATTTTGTAAAGAAAAAAAAGTGTTTATTTGATGCTGTGTACTGAGAAATGAAAAAATGTCCATTGAGAAATCAATGCAACATATCACATATCGTGGTATGCATTGCAGAACATCATTCAGCAGTTGTGGATGCTATTCACCTACTCCTCTGTCGGTGCACATGAATTGTTTCTTGGCGATTAGCAAGGCACCTCCTCAGAGTATCACAAATGTTTTCAATGGGGTTTAGATCTGGAGAACATGCTGGCCTAACAAGCATTGAATATTTTTGATGTTTAGACAAACCTGAAGGACTGTTCGATAACACACGTTTTCGTCCATGAAAAAAATTTATCACCAGCACCACAGAAAAGGCAAACATGAGGCAACAAAATTTTATGTATTTTGGTTGGTGATAGTCCCGATTGCAAGCACATGTTAAGAAGTGAAGCCATTGATCATGCAGCTCTTAAAATACTACATATAGGATATCAGTCCCTTTCTGGCCAACAAACAGTTCCATTCTCACAAGATCAGTTGTTTACAATTAGATCCAAGGCTGAACCTACTGTCATCTGCAAAAAGTACTTAAGCCCAGTCTTTAATCCAATTGTAATGATCACAACACTATTGCAAATGCACCCTATTATGGAATTTGAACAGTGGAACAGTTGCAATAGATCTCTGGATGTATTGTCCTCCTTCTCCCAAATGTCTGATTACAGTTTTTCGAAAATCTGCTTGTCTGTGGCAGCAATACACTCATACAGCAAACAAAACAGCTCAGTTTTCCTGTTAAACTGAACATCTGTCCACATGCATAATATCACTTACATGCTCTGCCACATGAGGAACAAGTGTGAAAATGAAAAAAATTTTTATATGTACAACACTTCCGCCTATATCCCATACTTATTTTGATTTACCATTTTGCGATTGCTATGGCTGATATTGTCATCCAATGTACGAGTGAAGAATAGTATTAAATTAAGGGGGGAAAAAACGGCAAAACTGTGTAATTTGCAACTTGGACAATACTTTTAAACTATCATGTATTAGATGCAGCACCATGAATCATTTTGTAATAACTATTTGTAAAATATTCACATTTTTAATTTTAGAATTCTGTCTCACATCTAATGTAATTAGCAAGACTGTGCCCTCATATGAAAAACATCACTTTACTCTTTTTACTGAAATGAACTATCCATGCATTTTATGTGTAAGTTAAAAGTTTTGTTTTAAGCTTTTTACATATATTTTTGTATACATAGAACTAATAACCATTTATTTTCCAGACAGATGACAAAGGAATTTTCAACACATCATTATCAAATGAATATTACTTGGCATCAAAATATTATTCCCTTTCCAAAGACGATTTGTTTGATTTATCTCAAAGTGGTATTGATTATATTTTTTCTAATGAAACAATTAAACATGATTTGAAAATATTTTGGAAAAACTATAATTATACTCAAGTTGTATAATTTAAAAAAAAATCCCTTCACTTTTTTTTTAATATCAATTAATATACAAAAAAAATGTAGTTTAAAAATGTAAGTAATATAAGCAGAAAAACGTGTAGCTGATAAAGTATTTGATGTAAATGGAACACCGAACTATATATGAATGTAAGAAAAATAGCAATCTTTCTTGATGTTAGAAGTTTTATTTCCTCCTATAGGCTTCTACAAGGCTAGACATATGAATTAAATGTCATTGAAGTATTTTCAAGAAATAAAAAAACGCTAGATTAATTTTCATATATAATCTAAATGATGAATTTCAAACAATTAAAATTATATTTTTATTCCATCAATGAGGCTATAATAAATATAAATTTCTAACATTTGTAGGGGGAAGACATTTTACAAAAATTTACATGGCTTTAATTTTATTACAAGCTTTAATATTCTATAAAAATGAATTTTACATGTATTGATTTTAAATTACTGGAAATGGTATAGTCAAATAAAACTCAAAAATTGCATAATGCATTCAAGTCTCATTTATTATTTTTTACAAGTTCTTAATATACTATACAGTCAGACACCAACTACAATTTCAACAAATAATAATAGAAATTTACATATTCTTTACAAACTTAAGTAATATCACTTTCTTTTCATAAACTTGAGTAAATATACAAATGGGATCTACGTAAACAAATTCTAGATAAGATGGGGGGAAGGGGTGGAATACTGTATTTTGTCCACTTTTTTTTTTGACAAACATTTTGTCTTGAATGTAATAAATGCCATTCATTATATTGATGCACTCACATGGAACAAGAGATTATCAGAATCTTTATAGAGGAAGAGAGAGACTAGTTTTCAGAAACACATAAAATATAATTGAGTTGAGCAAAAGAATTAGGTTGTGGATAATATGAGCCTAGGAGAAATACAATGAAAATAGTTATATATCCTACATATTACAATGCACAACACATTCATGCTTTGATTATCAAGAGACATTGTGAGCACATACAATTCAATAAAAATTAGGATATACTTTGAAGAAAATGGAATGTTATTTAACAGTTTTATCTAAATCTGAACATATACGATAATACTTACATTTAAAAACAAATTGGACATTATATAAATATAGTTGAATATGAATAAAATTCTTACTTACACTAGATAAATAATTTTACAAATATTAAAAAAATCAACAAAATTTGTTTTTTATTTTAAAAACATTTAATATAAAGACAATTTTTTTTTTTTTTTTTTTGATTTTAAAGATATATAAATATTTTTTATTTATCAAACCTCAAAATACAAACATAATTATTATTGCATTCATTAACATTACTGTTTTGCACCTATGATTTTGAAACACACAATTTATATAAGTTAATAGATAAACACACAGATATATGTATATGCATATATAAATACACATTTAGCAATTGTCCATATAACATTTGAAAATTGAATCTATTAGCAAATCATAAAATATTTGAGATTTCTAGATTACATAAATTTTAACAGTCACAAAATTGAAAATATAATTTTTCTGCTAAATTTTGGAAGCATACACTTAAGCACAGATTCAGACACGAAGAAAAAAGTTGTACTCTATAAATATATTCTACAAATAAATAACTCATTAAATTATATCACTTTTTAAAAGATCCAACATCGATGACATAATAAATTGCAATAGCATTTACAGCACCAATCAACAAAGAAACTCACAACCTGAGAGAAGCAGCTACTCTTATCCAACACAGCAGTCAAAGAGAGATCCAATTAATCACAGATATTGCTCATTCTAAGAGATTTCGTTGCATTACAAACAAACTCATTCATCGATTTACAACACATTAACTATGTCATTGTCGGGAAGAGTTCGGAATTTTAAGGAGCCATCTGCTCCACACGAGAACAGGCGACCCATTTCATCAATTTCCATCTGAGATACTCCATTGTTGATGCTTCTGAACAAAGAACTTTTTGTGTGCTCTCCGTTAAATGTACATAATTTTACATGGACACTTAGACCCCACACCTAAACAGAGAAGGAAAAATTTGATCTACCACATTTTTGCTCATTTAAAATAAGTTTGCAAATATTGTTTAACCAGGTATGCACCTAGGATTTTGTCTTGGGGGAGAGGGGGGGGGGCAAAAATTCCACATTTAGAAATTTTTACACCATGCATTGGATTCAAACAGATAAAAAATAAAGCAGTATTGCACAAAAAATATTAATTTATTTTATTATAAAACACAAACAAAATTATATATTAAAGTTGAATCTTCTTTTCACTTTTGCCAGCTCATCATTTGCATCTTTTACATCAACTTCATTATTTTCGATGAATATTTATTAAAACTAACCCAGGAAAATTGCTGCTTAATCAACAAATTCAGGTATGATAATAAAATTGACACAGATGAGAAAAAAAAAAACTGATTCATCCTAAGTTTTATAAGTTTGAAGATATACATTTCATTTAGCTTGGGAGGAGGGACTCGAGCATGCTAGTCACCTTTGCGGGTGCATGCCTATGTTTAACTACAAAATTTAATATGACAGGAATTTCTTCACTTGTATAAGTCTAAATTGAATAATTTTTTTGAAAGTAAAGAAAATGGAATTTTTATAGATATTTCCTCATAAAAAATAAAAAGTGTTATATTAATAATTTCTATGTGCAGTATTTCATGAAAAACAATATTTTTAATGCGTTTATGAATCAATATTTTTTAGCAATTGTTAATGTTGCTTTCACAACATAAGTTATTTAGTTAATTGTTAGAAGAGTTACTAAGATTGTGACTTTAACTCATCATAATTGCCAAAATAAATCATTCATATGTTTGAACCCCTAAATCAAAATTCAAAACAAGATATGGATATTTTTCAAATTACACCCATCAACTTTTTGCCAGATTGCATCATCTAAATGCCAATTATATTAATCTAATAAAAAAAAAAATTAAGTGACCCTGTTTAGAGTGTATATTTAAAAAAATAACTTTTAAGTCATAAAAAGCTAATGAAGTATTTTACTTGAAAAATATACAAACAAAAATAAGTAATGAGCACTAATAATGCATCCAATTACTTTAAAAAGTCATATACTTAAAAACAAATATCAGAAAACATTATCTTAAATGGAGAATCAATTTGAAAATTTTGGCACAGCAATCGAAATCAATTTTTTATTTATACTATAATATATAATACTTAATATTGCAGATATATGAAATACTTAATATGCAGATATTAAGTATTTATCCTCCTTTAATGTATATTAAATAGAATTCTCAAAATATTAGGAAGTAATAAGCAGTATCAATATATAATAGATAATAATCATTTCGGAAATGCATATGAATAGTTCTTAAGATTTTTAATATTAAATTATTTTAAAATTTTTTTTTCTAATAAAGCATATTAAATTCAACATTTTAAAAATAACATTTAAAATTATTATAATAAATAACATACAAGAAACATGGTATAGTCAGACCACCAATTGTGTGGGAATTTGGCAAGCAGCTAGTTAGAGGTTTTCAAAAAGAATGGCATCATAAGGGGAAAATATTTCATTTAGGATAGATTTTAATTATAATAATAAATTTTAATTTTCAATAATTAAAATTTTAAAAGAAAAACCAGATGAAAAAATCCCATTCTCACTATTAAGACTTTTTTTCTTTCAAAGCAATTTTGCACCACATTTGACTAGCATCCCTAACAAGTAATGTGTCCTTTTCCACCCTTAAGCAGGTTGTTTCTATTCCATGCGATTCGTGGTCGGACTATAACTGCATGTTCCTGTTAGTACATACTTTGATATCACCGTCGGCTGATCCAGTAGCAAAGAATTCTTCTGCAGGGTCCAATGCTAAGCATTTTATAGGCGATTCATGTGCTTGAAACTTCTGTTTCAACTTGTTTTGCCTCACATCAAATATACCTTTTAATTTATTAAGGAATTAAACTGTAATATCTTTCAATTCAAAATAAAAATGTTTCCTTTTATTATTCCCATATGTTTAAAAGCCTAAATTAAAATAAAAATGTTTAACCTATTGTTTATTAATATTAAAATTTGATTATGATTGGAAAATTTATTTTAGCTTATATTAACACTAATTTTTCAATGGATTTTATGTACACATGTCTTTTATTCCTGTCATACAACTTATTTATCAGTAATAACAAAACAAATTGTTAAACTTTTTTTAAGCAACATATTTTTGAACGTAAACATTTTACATATTTCTCACCATTTACCATTATTGATACTTGTTTACTTACTTTTAGAAGAAAGAAGAAAAAAAAGCTTGAAATGGAAGCAAATATAATAACTTGCATACTACTGCATACAATTCAATTTTTGAAGTAAAATTTTTCTTGAAAATAAATGCTACAATAAATAATTTACCTGTATATTAATTTATATTAAAATTCAATAGAATTTATAAATATTTCATAATTGAATTTTAAGTATTTTATTGAAGTAACTGAATTATTGCATTATAGAATATTATACAGGTATAATTAGCAGTATTTAAAATTAATCATAAAATTGAGAATTGTTAAAGTAATTCTCAGTGAAAATTATGAATATGCAAAAATAAATAAAAGGATACATATATCACCCTTCTTCCCAGCTGATATTAAAGTATGACTTTGAGGTGCATATACAAGTGATGAACAACCCCCTTCATGACATTGGAAACCTTAGAAAAAAATAGATACATAATTTTTACAAATTAAAATTTTGTGAGATAAATTACTCATATTTGTTAAATTAAAAAGGTGCATTTTTAAATAATTTAAATATTTTTAACTTGAAACAATAAATGTATACTAATAAAATTTATGAAGATAAATATTTTCGAGATGACATAAATAAATGATATAGCTGAAAATCAGCACTATCTTATCTTCTTGCATGAAAAGATTGCTAATATACATAAAGAAAGGAAATGGAACTATGAAAAAGAAAAGAACTGTACGGTATCAAGAAATACTAAATTGAATGAAGATATCATAACAAAAGACAAAATTTTTTTAATAAAAATTATTTAAATTATTTTGCTTTCTTCTAAAGATATTTTATATATATATATATAATATTTGTGTAGATAAACAAAAAAAAGTATGTATTAAGAGATAATTCTTTGTAAAATAGAAATAATTTATTTTCCACTAATGCAAAACAAATTACATTTTTAAATTCTTTTAGTCATTCCTGATTTAAAATTATTGCTAAAATGTGCAGCATTGAATACTGTTTTGATAATTGCAAGTCCATGACAAAATAATAGTGAATTTCCAAAGTATATGATACTGAAATAAAATTCAAACTGTACAATTCCACAAAGATCATAAAATAATTTACATTAAAATTAATGACTCAGAAAGTCTATGCAAAATAATTTTTTAATATTAAATTTTATTTTATGACAATATTTCATTTTGATTAAAATCAATTTATTAAAAATAGGCAAATATTAATAATCAAAATCATATAATCTTAAAGTACTACATTCTATCTCAACTCTTTATAAAATAATCTAACAAAGGGACAAAATTATGAAAGAATTACTTGTTATCAAGGACTTCCCTTGGGGTAGAAGTGTGTCCCATAAGCAAACGTTCTTGTTATCAGTTGACTGACCAGCTGTAGCAATGAGACTAGATGAACTTAGGAAAGCAAAATCATTTGCTTGTTTAGAGTGGCATTGAGTGGACTAAAAAATAAACACATCATTATGAATATTATCAATTACAATATAGAAAAATCTTATGAAAGCAATTACAGTAAATAGATAAAATTGGCATCAAACGAACTCAATCAAAGGACATTACAATTTTTACACTTTGCCAATGCAGTGTATATATATATATAAAAGTAATTCCATGTGTTTGTGAATCAGATTGTAGTGTATTTCCTTTTGTTGATCGAAAAATTTTTTATATTACATCACGAATTTTAATTTAAATTTTTATTCGTTTTTGCCATTTTGAGTTTTTTGAGTATTATCACATTAAACATCTATGCTGTGAAAATTCTCGTTTATAATTTCAGTGATGCGGCTTTCTAGTTCTTTATGCAAGAGAGTACATTTTCATGCACACAACTAACTACAGAAGATAAAACCAAGCTTAAATATATTGTGTCCCATTTACTCCTGAGAACTGCAACTACCACAGCTATTGCCAAAATGCAGCTCTGAATCCTCTCGTCAAGAAATAAGGAAATTGCTGGTTGGCAAGCTACTGTGCATTTTGAAGCATGTAAATTCATATAAAGTTTCTCATGAACTACTGATGGAGCTATTTCACCAACATTTGCTATCTTTAATTCACATTATTTTGCACATCCTCACTACACACAGTTTGGCTGAAATTATGCAAGGAATCACAAAGGAAAATTCTGTTTCCTCAGTAAAATCTACATAAGATCAGTTGGTTTCAGAAATACAAAAATTAAAATTGCATACTGATTATCTTTTTTTTTTGAAGTAGAAGTTATACTAAAATAGGCAAGCCAAATACATGTTTAGCCAGAAATTCTTGGCAATTTTTTTTTTTTTTTGTACATAAATTAAATTTATCAAATACATTAATATGAATTTTTTAATTGTTACTACTAATGACGTATATTTAATCCTTACAACAAAATTATTAAGATAAAAACAAAACATGATCAATGGCACTTTTGGATTTAGTTTACACAGCAAACTCTTTTAAACTTAGTCCAAGAAATTTTTAAATGGGCATTTTTTTTTTTTTTTTTTGTTAACAATGTTTCTATGCCCATTATATATGCTAAATTCCTGTATTATTTTGATTTATATACTGAGCTATCAAAACAGATATTATTGATCCTCAAACTAAAATTAGTTCTCATTGTAACTTAAGTGTGAGTGATATATATTCAACTAAAAACTGTATCAGATAGTATTTATCACAAACTGTTAAAACAATTTTCTAAAACACAAGACCCTTTCATCCTAATCAAGGGATGAAACACTCAATAGCTCACTATATAAAACAATTATTCCTCCTGTTAAGTACTAAATCAGGTCATCTTCCTCCTAATTATTTGAGCATTTCTAAGGAGAAATTAAAATTACAATTGGTCCAGGTTATATGCACCTTCAAAAATAATTATACATACCCTTCATATTTGATACTTATTGTAAGATAAAGTTTTAAAGTAAGGAAAAAAAAAAGACAGGACCGAATGGAGACTTGAGAAAACTAAAATAGTAAGCATATAATGTTGAAACAGTAAACTAATAATTTTAGATTTTACTTCTAATTTCCATGGGGGGGGTTAATATTTTTTCTTACACATGATTACATTTTTTTTTCTTACCTTTTCACTGATTACACTCTATCACAAATTTTAATAAATAAAGAAATATTTCACAAAAAATGCATCATAATTTCCTTTGGATTATTTCAGAACACTAGAATGCAATTTGCACTCTACAGCAGCTATGCATCAATATTTTACAGACAAAGTCACTCATATTTACAACATTATGATCTTATTTAGAACTATCAAAATATATTTTTGTAATTTCTTCATTGAGTTTTTAAAATTTAAGGCTTCAGAATTTGGTTCCAAGTGTCTTACAGAATATGTAAATTGTATTGAATCGGCTAAAAAAAAAAATCTTACAAGATATTAAGCAAAATTTGTAAAATTATTACAATTGAATTGAGAAAAATCAACTGTTTTATTTAGATTGCTTAAAATAAAAACAAATTTTAACAATGATATTGTTCCCAACCAATACAGAGTTACTATTTACAAAGTTCTGAAAATTTGACTGTTTTGGTTGAAATAAATTACCAATAATCACAGCATGAATTAGTCTTTATGTACATCTTAGACAAACATATATTAATTACATGTAGCTCTTAGTTTCTTTAATTATGTCTGAATGCTTACATATCCATACTGTATATTATTTTTGCATATTTCAAATACATAAATAATATATGTATATGTATATTGCTTACACATATATTCAAACTTTTAACTACACATTTTTTTATATGCATAGTCATATAAATTCCATTTAACTTTTACTTGCTTTAATATTTCACTTTAGAAAGGATACTGTTTGATAAGTACACTAATAAAATTTTGAAAATTTTTTTCTTTATTATTCATGGTTTGTTCCTGCACTGTCAAATACTCTGTATTGAAAGATTAAAATTGTCATCAATCCAGCTGAACACTAGGAAATTTCCACTTTTTGCACTTTATCAATATAGAACATTATGGGGGAAAAAATTCTATTACTGTATGTTTTCAAATCAATATGTAGTATATTTATTTTGACCATGGAATAAATGTGCTTAATGTGTTTAAATGTGATTATTTCATGACATACCTAATTCCCAAATTCTGACATACTTAATTTGATATTTATTAAATTAATATCAAATTAAATATATCTTATCCCAATTTTTTACAAAAGGGGTAATGATAAAAGTTAACAAATCCAATAATGAAACTCAAATATTGCCAAAATACTAAGATACCTGCTTAAAAATATTAATAGAATTATTATAGTATAAGCATCACACTAATATGTTGTTCACAATAATCATCACCAGTGCTATAATTAAATACATAAATAAATTTTCCTAAACTTACAAAAGAAAGGTCTCTTGCTGAGAGAGCCAAGTCCCACTTGCCAGAGACTAATGATACCATCTCCATCAGTGACACCAAACTACGAAAAAATTTATGTATCTTAAATGTTTGAATTTAAAGAAATTTTTGTATTACAAATATTGTTCGATACTTGTTTTTACATTTTAAAATGACAACCATTATTTTAAAATACTATTATTAAGATTAAATACGAAATAAAACCTAAAATTAGCATCAAGCTAGAAATTACACAGCCAACAAAAAATAGCATGAAATTTAAAATTATCAAAATTTACTTATGATAAATTTTTAAGTTTTAATTACTTCTACTTTTAACAATAACAAAATATGACATATACATCCCTGCATATTTATAATATACATACCTTGTTACCTTGAAGGTTAAATGAAATTTTAGTAACTTTAGCAAAAGTTCCTGCTTGACGAGGAGAAGCAATTGATTTAGCATGATTCCATTCCCAGAGACTTACAGAACCATCTTGTGATCCAGATAGATCTAAATATTATACAAATTTTTAAAATTCAAAAATAAAATTTGAAAAAAGTCAAATTAATAAAATGTGCTTTTTTAACATCAAAATTAATATTTTGTACTAAATTAAATAAAATCAGTATTTATTAAAACTGGAAATAGTAAAAAGGAATATAAAAAGGTACTTTTAATTCACTTCAATAATAACTTAAACAATCAATAGTATATAAATGCATGAGTAAGTAACAGAAATTCATTCTCTAGTAAAAGTTTTTCAAATTCAGATTAAAATATCCAAAAAAAGCCTTTCAAATAAAAGCTTTTGAAAAAAAAATTATGTATTTTAAGAAAGTTTTATTTTAGTATATTATTTGGAAATATTGTTATCGTGTTCATGGATTTATATAAATATCAACGTCAGATCAAGTCAAAAGTCTTCACAATATCGGCCGCTAGCAATAGCGCCGCTTCACTATACAGGACTACTTTTAGGTTGGGCTCGATTGGCACCATACCCAATTGCAAAACATGGGGAGGGGAGTGCTGGGAACTCTACAATGTGCTTAGGTGTTAGGAAAGCATTGGGGCAATTTCTGCAGGGGATGTATTCCCTGGGCTTGTCTCGGAGAATCTTCATCCCTCAGTAATGATTAGTTCTGAGTCTGCTAATAACTGATATCATTTTCCTAGGGCAGTTGAAGTCCGTGATTAGTGGCTTCTTAAAGTTATGAGGAATTAGTTGGCTTTTGGCAACTGCGTTAGCATCTGCAAATGTGATGGCTGTCATGAGTTGATCATTGTCCTTGGCTTCTTTGGCTAAATAGTCAGCGCATTCGTTGCCCTCAATGTTGACATGTGCAGGAATCCATTGAAGATGACATGATTTGCATCTACAGTGCAGTCTAGAGCAGAAGATTTATCGCAGAAGTGATGTTAGTATCTCCATTTTTAATTGCTTCCACAGCCGACTTGAAGTTAGAAAAAATCACTAACCCGTCAGTGTGGCCTGAAGTAATTGAGTCATTTAGATATAAAGCAACAGCCTCTTTAATTGCTATGAGCTCACTGGTGAAGTTTGAAGCTATCAGGCCTGTGTTCATTTTATGATGATATTTACTTCTATTTGGAAGTAGAAAGAAAATGCCTGCACCACCCTTATTGAGGAATTTGTCAGATGATCCATCGGTGTATGCTATTGCAAGATTACCTTGTGAGAACTTATCTATGGTATCAAGGTCTTTTGTTTGAGAATGTTGGAGTCTTCTTTTTTTGAACAAGTTTGCAGTAGGTTCAAACCAAACATAGTTTCATTTGGTGGTTTTCTGGGAAAAGAGGCTAATGAACAAAATCCAGAGGAATGTTCCAAATTTATCCGACTTCTGATATCTTTATGAAGCTGAAGAGTTGGGGATCTTTTGAGTCTGGTTGAGCCCTTCCATTCATTAAATACTTTGGTAGAGTCAATTTGATGGTGGCAAGGTTGCGCCTGTTTTCGAGAGGAGGTAGGCCACATTACTATAATGATTTTCGATGCTCTGTGGCTCTGTGTTGGACAGAGTCCATTTTAGAAGAATGGGAGCTTGGATTCTAAATCGGGCGGTGTATTCAAACAGAGGTCTAATGATGGAGCAGAATGCGCTTTTTACAGTTTTAGGTCTTGATCCCCAAGTAGTTCCACATAGTTTTCTGAGAATACTTAACTTTCTCAGGGCTTTATTAGTAGTGTGTACGATGTGCCTTGTGAAGCGAAGTTCAGGATCCATGGTAATGCTTAGATAGGTGGAGAAGTCAATCCTCTTAATGGGAGAATCGTTGAATTTGATAAATAAATTAAATGTACTCCTGTGTTTCCTATCAGTAGAAAAGACACAAAAATTGGTCTTGTCCGCATTGATAGATAGTTTAAGATCCTTTGCCCAAATAGCAATGTTCTTCAAAGTGACGTTTAGGGCTTTCTGAGAAGTTGTAATATCTCTGTGAGTGTGCCAGATTGCAATATCATCAGAGTAACAGGAAATTCTTGTATCTGATTGAATATGGGGATGGATGGTGTTCATGTAAATAAGAAACAATAGAGGACTAAGAACTGAGCCCTGAGGTATCCCAGCACATAATCTATGTGACTTCGATAGTGCAGCGTTAAACCTAACAGAGAATTTTATACCTCTGAGAAAATCATTAATCCATAAAAGCCATTGCCTTTGATCCCGGTACTGTGAATATTATGTATAAGTTTTTGTCGCCAAATCCAGTCAGATAAATCCAAAAATACAGCAACAATTTTCCTATGAGGTTTTCCTTGGAGGCCATTGATAATTGATTGACTCAGGTAAAACAACTGATCCACAGTGCTATGTTTTTCTCGATAGGATGTTTGATAGAAGTGAAGTACATTATGCTTTACCAGGAAGTCCATAATTCAGCGGTGGATGATTCTTTCCATAAGTTTACAGAGGATGCAAGTTAGAGAGATAGGCCTGTAGCTTTTACAGATGGTGGCATTCTTTCAGGGCTTAAGAATTGGTATAATAGAGTTTTTCCAAATCTTGGGCAATTTCCCAGTACGCCAGGAGGCGTTAAAAATATTAAGTAGAAATCTTTTTGCATTTTCACCAAAATGAGTGATCATTTGCCCGAAGATGACATCAGGTCCTAGTGACTTATTGATGAATAGCAGAGTCCAGTTCTTCAAGGGTAAGATCAGATATAAAATTGCAGGCTTGGGTTATCTTTTTTGTTATTTTCAATGATTGATTTATATGTTTTGTATAGTGATCTGTCATCTGCCGATTACTTGTCTTCTCATATTGCTCTGTAAACATATTTGCAGCTTCTATATTAGTTCTAGCATGTTCATCATCGATTGTGAGGACGTTTGACTGATGGTTCATTTGGCTTGAATTGCTGGAGTTATTTAGAATCTTTATCAGATTCCAGTATTGAGAAGTCCCTTTCTCGGTCAAGACTACTGCACAGCTCAGCCCATTTTTTCTGCTTGCAGACAGAGATTTGCTCTTCAACTTTGTGGCTGATTTCCACAAGCTTACACCTATGTTCTTCATTGCTGTTCATCTGGAGCTTTTGACTAATAGAATCTCTTTCATGAATAAGTTCTTCGGTGTTTTGGTCTTTCCAGAATGTAATCCAACTGTCCTTCGGCTTTCCTTTTGGAATGTGGTGTTTTGCTGCATTTCGGATGTTCCTAGTGAACAGTAAGAGAAGTTTGTCATGATCATACTGTTCAGGTAAATTAGAACAAAGATTCTCCAATTCTTCTGTGAATCCATCCCAGTTAGCTTTGCGGAAGTTCCACGAGTGCTTTAGAATCACGCGCAGGAAGAATCTTGATCCATTGAGAAAGTGGTAAGCACAGGATAATGATCACTAATCGCTGACTCCAGCACTCGCCATCGACTTTTGTCAGCATAGAGGTAACTAATGGCAGTAATATCCAAAGTAGATGCTGTGCCATTTGTCTTAGAGACAAACATAATTTCTACCGTGTTAAGAATTGTCAGATTGAGGTCCTCAATAAGGTATTCGATCTGTTTTCCCTTAGCATCAAGCAGATTGTTGTCCCAGGACGGGCTCTTTGCGTTAAGGTCTCCGAAAAGAATTTAGGTCTCAGGTTTGTAGAAGCTCAATCCTGAAGTAACAGAGTGTCAATAGGTGCTGTGTCAGGATAGTAAGCATTTATAACTGTAAAAGTATGCTCTGGAAGAAGAATATCATTTGGAAATGAAAGTTCATTATAAAATGACTACCTGACTATAATGAATACAATACTTCTTTAAAAATTAATAAACAAATATTTTCATTGACTTTATGATTTGATCCCAAACAACAAAATGGTGTAGTTCTTTAACTCAAACTCTTAAATTTAATCTTTCAGTTTATATAGCAATAAAGAAATAATTTGTTTTCGATAAATAAACATTTTAATCAATTTTTTTTTTTATATAACCAACATTGTACAATGACAAGATATGTTCCTGTTAAATCTTAAAATTGTGACTCCATAAAATACCTAGTTATTTCATGAAATAACTCATGAATTTAGTTGAATTGATAATTACGTACATTAAATTTTTTTATAAATTAATTAATGACAAAAGAATTATAAAACAAGACAAATTAAAAGTACTGTTTAAGCACACAAAATTTTACTGATGTTCACAAAAAAGTTTTGAAATGATTCTCAAAATTAGAAGAATTTAATTTTATTGATTTTCTTGAAAAACACTGGATAAAAGATAAAACTAATGCTTTGAAACAAAGACATAAATTTCTGTTGTGAATGTGGGAAATGCATGCAAATGAAAAGGCTTTATTAAACATACATGGCAATTTTGCAATTTATTCACTTGGCTAGGCAAGTTTCGTGCTGTTTTTTGTGTTCAAAAGCAAACAATTAACAATGATTAACTAGTAATGTTTGGATAATAGAATGAGTAGTTGAACTGTAGGAAAACTGAAATCAAGACAGTTTTAAGTGAAGACTGCAAGAGACAAATGCAATATCCAACTTATAGAAACAATTTAAGAACCCCAATAGCCGATAAATATTTACAATTTTACTATGCAAAATAAAAAATACTTACAGACAGGCATTAAAGGATGGGAAGTGAGTTTACGAACATTATCTATTTTATGTTTTCTAAGCTGAAATTAAACAAAAAAGAAACATATTAATAAGTAATAAATCAGTTACCAAATTAACTTAAATGTATAAAAGAGCAATTTTTTTTTATTTTATCATAATTGCATATTTGCAAGCAGTAATACTATTCTTTCTGAGACTAATCTGCAAACAGACTTGGAAAAAATTCATAAGAAATATTATAAGTTTTTAATTGTAATTTTAATAACACAACTTTACAATCATTTCACAGATGAAAAGAAAAAAAGAAAAAAAAAAATCCATTTATTCTCAACAACATTTTTCATCAGGGTCTACAGTAACTTTGACAGAAATTTGAATTTGTTTTAAGGTACAGAAAACCACATCACAATATTCATACAAATACTCAGACGCTACTTACTTACCGGTTTCAACATATAGCGACTTCTTTGAAGAACTAACTGACAAAACTGAGGATTAGTACACCCAGGAAAGTTGAGGCCTTTCATCTGAGCACACACAGAAAGAGGCAAAAAAGCACATAAGGAGATCATTTTAATTAGGAACAGAGAAAAGAAAGTAAGAAGTTTTAAGCAGCAAAGAGAATTAAGAGAAGAATGCGTGTTAATATAGTATAATGAATGTTAATGTATATCAAATGCATGTTAATATGTTACATTCTTTACATTTCCAGTTAATATAATAGGTAGTTGCTTTTTGAAATAAATAAATCATAAGAGCAGTATATATATTAACCACTCTCGCATGTAAAATAAAAATAAACTTTAATGGAAATTAACAAATTCTGAACATAAATATACTTACTATCATTCATATATTTTCAACTCTTAAAAAATTAGGTCATTTATTACTAAAGAAATATAGTCTACACTGACAACAGCACTGCATTTTTTAACTGCATGCACCAATTTAAAAAAATTATCAAAATATCTTAATTACTATGATACTATGTATGCATATACTCCATATACACATACATGATATTTTGTATATATTAATTTCTACTAATTGTAGAAAAAATTCAGAAAATCATTTTTGTACAATTTCTATACTTTGGAACTTAATGAAATTAGACAAAAATATTAATCATGTACTCCTCAAATAAGGCAAAAAAATAATAAATAAATCACATGCTTATTTTCTGTCTTGAAAATACATAAAATGGAAATACACAAAAACAAACAAACATATAATCTGAGTTCAGGATGTGATCAACTTAATATGGAATGTAATCAACTTAAATAGCTCTGCGGGCAAAACAACATTAAGCAGGCCTCTCTAACAGCTACACATTCAAAAATTATGTTTACTACTGAAATTTTTCTATACTCATATAACATAAACACCTGAAAATATACCCCCCTTTCAATAAATGTAAAAGAGCTCTTAAAATTAAGAGAGGACTTCAAGGTAAATCTATACCACATTTCTATAAAAACATACACTGAAGTGACAAAAGTCATGGGATACCTCTTAATATCGTGTCGGCCCTCCTTTCGCCCGGCGAAGTGTAGCAACTCACGTGGCATGGACTCAACAAGTTGTAGGAAGTCTTCTGCAGGAACATTGAGCCATGCTGTCTCGATAGACGTTCATAATTGTGAAAGCGTTGATGGTGCAGGATTTTGGGCACGAACAAACCTCTCTATGATGTCCCATAAATGCTCAATGGGATTCATGTCGGGCGATCTAGGTGGCCAGATCATTCGTTGGAATTGTCCAAAATGTTCTTCAAACCAATCGCCAACTGTTGTGGCCCGGTGACATGGCGCATTGTCATCCATAAAAACCCCATCGTTGTTTGGGTACATGAAGTCCATGAATGGCTGCAAGTGATCTCCAAGTAGCTGAACATAAGCATTTCCAGTCAATGTTCGGTCCAGTCGCACCAGAGGACCAAGTCCATGCCATGAAAAAACAGCCCACACCATTACGGAGCCACCACCAGCTTGAACAGTGCCTTGCTGACAGTTTGGGTCCATGGCTTCGTGGGGTCTGCGCCACACTCGAACCCTACCATCAGCTCTTACCAACTGAAATCGTGACTCGTCGGACCAGGCCACGGTTTTCCATTCATCTAGGGACCAACCGATATGCTCACGTGCCCACGAGAGTCGCTGCAAGCGATGTCGTTCTGTCAGTAAAGGCACTCGAGTCGGTCTTCTGCTGGAATAGTCCAAGAAAGCCAAATTTCTCCGCACAGTTTTAACAGACAAGTCCCTTGTACATCCCACATTGATTTCTGCGGTTATTTGACGCAGTGTTGCTTGTCTGTTAGAATTTACGACTCTTTGCAGACGTCGCCGGTCTCGGTCGTTAAGTGCAGGCGGTCGACCACTGCGCTGTCCATGGTGGGATGTTATGCCTGAAATTTCATACTCTCGTCAGACTCTTGACACAGTGGATCTGGGAATGTTGAATTCCCTAACGATTTCCGAAATGGCATGACCCATGCGTCTAGCTCCAACTAACATTCCGCGTTCAAAGTCTGTAAATTCCCGTCGTGCGGTCATCATCACGTCAAAACCTCTTCACATGAATAACTTGAACAGAAATGAAAGCTCTGCGAAAGCACTGCGCATTTATACCTGTTCTACGCGATGCTACTGCCATCTGAAAATTTGCATATTGCTATCCCATGACTTTTGTCACTTCACTGTATAATCCTTCTTGAAACGGAATGCTTATAATCCAGATTCAATATGTAACATTTCATTTCCAAAATGAACACAATTTTAAAACAAATATTTTTAAATAAAGGATGATGAAGTGTGAAATTTACTAGTTATCACAAGTTATATGCTTAGCATATTTTAACAGCAGCAAAATAAATTAATAACTACTTTCAATTTTAGGAGAATTAAGTTGCTTTCCAAGCAATACATGCTTAAAAAAACTACTTCTATAGTTATTCTTAAAAGTTCTACACTTTATAATCAAATGCCATGTTTAACAACAACAAATTAGATAAATCATTTTCAATTTATGCATTTTTTTTTTTAATTATTGTTGTAATTTTGGTCCTTACTGAATTATTTTTTTTCAGGATCATATTTCAGAAGCATTATATACCGTTTAAAAATAACTTGTTTATGACATGGTAACAGAACAATTTTCATAAAAATTATGATTAGATAAAAAAAAAAAGCAATTTTATCTCTTATTCATCTTACAATTCAATATATCTGCTAAGTAATGTCAGACAAAATACTTAATATGCACTAAAAAACAGCTTTACGTTTTTGGATGTTCCAACAGATAAAGCAGGTGCAGAACTAGTAGGAGTAGATCCAGTAGATGAGAGATTAGTTGATACAGAATCCATAGGATGTTGAATAACAAGATAATCAGAAGATGGTAAAGTATCTGGAGCCCTAATCAATAACAATTTTAATTGCCTTATTAAATTAAATCACGCTGATTTATACAACAAATTAAAAAATACTTTTATAACTAATTTATTCAGAATAATTTCAAAAGAAGCTTTTAATTTAAATGATAAAACAAAGATGCAGCAGTAATCTCTTTTACAAAGTAAAACTATTTAAGAAAAATTATATTTGTCACTATAAGAAAGTATTTCTCAATATTATATAACCATAAAAAAATACAACTAAAATGTTACTTAAAACAGAAATTATAATATTCAGTTATAATAAAGTTACAATAACTACATTGTTTTAGAAAATAAAAAATTAAGTAAATCATTCTTTATTAAAAATTAATACTACTAAATACTACATTAAAAATATTGTAAAAAATAAAATACAACAATAAGTAACACAAATTTATACACCACTTTGCAACTAATTTTGCATTATTGCCCTTTTACAATACTTTTTAATTAAAGAAAAAAAAAGGGGAGGTGGATTCTTGGCACCTTTCAATATGATGAAATAATATGGGTTATGTATTAAAGTTTTCTTTTTTTTTTCCTCTACTTTTAACAATTTCTTTTTTGAGATGTCAGTGTTAAAAGAATACTAAAGGAGTAATGATACGTAAAAAAATTCCAACAATAGGGATTCCATTCTATTAATGTTAAAGTACTTTGTATAGTAACAAATAGTATTAGGGGAAAAAAAATTGACAAAAGGCATTAAAAATTTAGAAATTCACCATTAAAAAAAGCACATTTTTCTGTTATATTTTTATGAGCTTTAAACTTAAGAAGTTTTGCAATACTTGAAAATTAAGGCATTAAAATGCTACTGTATATCATTAAAAAAGAATTAATAATTCTTACCTTAACAAATTTACAGCTTCAAACTCTGCTTCTTCTCTAAGCCAAGGAACAGGTTGTAGGAGAACTGACACATCAATTTCTTGAATTTCTTTTGGAGTTGCTAGAGCAATAACACCATTTTTAACCTATAAATAACAAAATACTTTTAAAATTCAATTTTAATTTTTTTCTTAGATGCCATGAATATTGTCACTTAAACATGATGCTACTTTGTTAGGACCCTTGAGCATTTGAACTTCATGATAAGGATAGACAGCTTTCCCGGTTTCACATTATGCATACAAAATTCATACATCTGCAATTGATGGAAATAAAGCCCTTCCTTTATGGCAGTAAGAGACTTTACATGTAATCAAACTCCAAATCTTTCAAATCATTTACTAATTTTCAAAAAAGAATCAAGATTTAACAACTGGCATGCAAAATAAAAATCAGTTCAATTTTGCTCAATGCAAAAAAAAATATTTATAAAAAAAAAAAAACAAGAAAATTAACAGGCTACAGCATTTGGCAGTTCTGAACATAATTGCCAGCAGGTAATTTGACAATATCCAAATTTATTAATATGTGGAAGATTTAAAATGTTATAATTCTTGACTGAATTTAATAATACAAGACAAAAACAAATAAAAGGAAAAAAGAATTATAACTTTTAAAAAATTAGTACATAATTAAAGAGCATGCATAAGATTTTTTTCATTGAGTATAATAAAACGAGAATAATTAAAAATTATTCTGCAATGAACAAATCCTTTCTAAACTTAATACTTCTTAAATTTAATACATAATTTTCAGTTTCTTACCCGATTAATACAAAAGGTGTTGATTGTATCTTGATCCTTATGTATTACACGAACACTATTCAAATTGGTAGTGTTTGTTTCTCTTGTAGTATCAATATCAAAATCATCATTCTAGAAAAAATTTAAAGCATATTTTTTAATTTTGATGTCATACTTTGAAACTGAATTAACTTGGATATATGTCTGAAAACAATTACCTTTCGTACTGGTTTAAATTGATAAATGTATCTAATAAATACATCCTGAACTACTTCATGCCTAACTAAGTAATTCCACAGTCGCTTCACAGGCAAAATTGCTCTATGATTTGACCTATATAATGAAAAAGAAATTATTTTCATGTAAAAATATTACTAATAGCTAAAATAAGACAACTTTTATTTTTATATTGTCTAGATTTTTGAAATTACTGAACTTCTTACCTATAATCAGCAAAGTCGAAAAACAATTTAGGCATAATTTTCGGCTCAAAAACAAAAGATTTTATATAATTTTGCTCTGCGGGAAAATCCTACCTAATCTTTGACATATCATATATCAATCAAATTTACTTTTTTTACCAATGGCATGAAACTAACAAATTTTTTTGTAAGTTTTTAAAATATTTTTGATGCCAAAGTTATTTTTAAAAATTATATTATACATTTAAAATAGTGAAAACTAGAATGAAGGCATATATTTAAAACTGTTGTGAAAACAAGAGATGACATTTTCTGATAATTTACAATCAGATTTGCTAGAGAGATAAAAGCTTTATCAATATCATAATTCATTATTAATTTCATATTCAGCAAAGCATTTTTACTTCTTATTTACAACTTCATTTCAGACCTTTTGAATCTACAAGTGTACACAATGCAGGATGTGCATTGCATTGCATTTTTCTACTTTTGTTAAAAGTTTGGCACTTCATCATTAACAATTGATATGTTTCATTATATTTTGGAGCTCATTTATTTTTCTCTCACTCACAAGACTTTGTAAGTAGAAAGCATTTTAGGTGGCAGATTTATAGAAGAATTGATTTTTATAAAACCTCTGGGGGAAATAAATTTAGAAATTGTGTGCAGCAAACAATAATTCACACTGTAAAATTAAAAAAAAAAAATTGAATACAGATTATATATAGGAAATTACAGTAAATTTTGTTGAAGCAATATTTTACTTGTACATTCATAAATTAAAAAAAAAAAAAAAGTATCCAAAAAGATTCTTAAGTTTATAATATTTTTTTGAATAAAACCTTTTAAAAATAAAAAAAAAAAAAATCTAAAAATTTTTTTAATGAAAATAAAACTTCCGAGTAATAAAATATTATCCACACAAATAATTTTTGATTATGAAAAACTAAACTATCAATAAACATTACAAAAAAATAAGTTAGCAAAAATAATTTAAACATTTATATAAATATTTTTAATAATCGTAATTTAACACATTATTTAACAACTATGAGTTATATAATTTAAAAATTTCTTAAAACATGATAAAAAATAACTTTTTATAATTTTACAATTTAGCTTCATATTATACATCAGCCTTCTAAAACAATGTATTCAAATTTAAATACTTTTAAAATGAAACAAAAACAGTTTTAAACTCAAAACAATTTCATAGTAAAAAGAAAGAAATACCTGAAAGGAGTATTATGTAATTCTAACAAAGCTGAATATTTTAAAACTGGAGGTCCCATTTGAGTACCAGAAGAAACACAGCCTGGAATGTAGTTCGGAGGAGGTCCTTCAAAAGCATCCATATATTGCTTTAAGTCTTTCAACCAAAAATCCATACATTTCAGAACAGCTTGAATTAAAGGACTGACCACTGGTAAATCTAAGAATTCGGAATACAGTTATTTCCTGTAAATGTTTTTTTATTTCCACAAAAAAAAATACATTCATTTAAAATAAACTTCATCAAACTGCATCAAATTTTTATTTTGGTTATTCTCAAAAGGTGTAATTTCTTCAGGTCATATTCCATTTTTTAAAGGAACATACAAGCAATTCATAAACTACACCATTTCAGAAAAACTAAATCTGCAGTAAAATTCGATAATACTTTGTTTTTACAAATCTGATAATTTGTTTACAAATTAATAATCATTTTTCAACAACTCATTATGAAATGTTCTATATCTCATTTTAAATAATTAGAATTGAAGAAAACATATTTTATTTAATTGACTATAGGTTACTGTTGTCAGATACGTTGTATCATAATAAGTTACTTCAATTTTATAAAACAGGTGCTTATTACTCATCATAGTAATAATATTAATTACGAAAAAGGAATTTGCAATTCATAATAACATCGAATACTTTGCAATTATATTTGGGTTGAAATAATTTCGTTTTAAAATTATTTTTCACGTTTATTTAAAATAAAAAGTTTGACAGAATAATAATAATGAATAGCTCAGCAGTAATATGACATACATTATAGCATCTTTGATAAAGAACTATCTTTTTTATAAACTTAAAATATACTAAATATGATATTAATGTATTTAAAACTTTTTTTACAATGACTATTGCTAAAATAAGTGGTAATCATCAAACTCAGCGTGCCTGCAAAACTTTAACATAATAAATTCTTCAAAAATTATACAACAAATGAAATTTATTTTAAACAGCTTAAGTATTAGTGATTTTGATTGTTACAGTTAAGAAATAAAAATGTACAAACTAATTTTTAATACGACTGCAAAAAAAAAAAAAAAAAATGCATACATATTTTATTCATTAAAAAATAAAGGATAACACTTCAAAATGAAATTTTGGAATTACTGTTAAATCCCTTTTCTTAATTTGTTCAGTTATTAAATTTATACATTCAACCATTCTTTTCAGTGTTACACAGAACATTAATTCACAGTGCCCTCACCTTGATAATAATAAAAAAAAATTCATTTTTGTGATGTTATGGTATTTTTTATTAATAATTTAAATTTTTTTTATTAATTTATATTTATAATTTTCTCCAGAATTCAATCGTTAAATTTATCATGTAATAGTACATATGTTACAGAAATTAAAATAATAGGAATATGTAACATATTGTTTTACCTTGTATTTCTAACCCTGCAACATTTAGAAAAGATCCTATATGCATTCGAGCAAGTTTCACAACAGCATATCGCAAAATACCCCATGTGTATGAAGATGGATCCAACTGATCTAATCCAGAATCAGAAATAATTTTTTTTCTTCGACTAGTCGCTTGGCTTTCTTCTGTAATTTCCCCTCCAAACACATCATCTATTTCACCTTCTTCTTCAACCTCTTCCTCGTCACTGGGTAATGAAGCATTTGAATCGTAATCTAATGGCAACCATTCACTGACTAGTTTAGGCTAAAATAATAAACATTCATGAAAAACATAGTTAAATTGTTAATATTTTTATATTATAAAATTTGTAATTCCAAACTTAAAGAAAATATAAGGAGGATTAGATTTGAGAAGATTTACATGTTTACTTTCCTGTACTGCCAAATTAAATGGCGAGAAATAAATTAACCCTTTGCACTCGAGGGAGTCATTTAAAATTTGTCTTCAAGCTCCGCTACGGAGACAATGCAAATAACAATAAAAATAATGCGTTTCTTTTAATGCGTATATAAAACTTACATGTGAATATGATCTTTTTACTAAAATCGCTTGAGTTGCTGATAATATGAATGAAAAAAAACTTCGAGTGCAAAGGGTTAAAGAAGTTAAGTAATAAATTTAAGAGTGCAGATAGTAATGACTGTTCCATAATAAAACATTAGATCTACTTAAACAAACTTGCCATAAACTTGTTTCATTAAATAAAACATTTCAGTGACACTTTTCCCAAGTTTTGCATAAGATTTAATTACATTTCTTTGTTTCATCTCGAAAATTCAACATGAAAAAACTGTACTTCTCTAAGGAATATCTGTATTGTTTGAGATAGTGAACAAATGCATTAAGGTTTTAGAAATTTATTAGTTGATAATTAAGATGCATCCCACGGCACGATAGCACGCAATGGCATTATTGTAGGCTGTAATTTTCTAACAATTTCAGGTTTATTCCCATAAAATTAACTTCATGTTCTTACACATTATAGCTTTAAAATTAGATTAGTAATCAATCAATGTATTTTTTCATAAAATGAGGCACTATGTCTCTCATGCAGAAGTGAAAATAGAAAACAACTAAGTTTAATCCATTATATACACTATTGGAAATGACACTGGACATGAACAGTGATTATCAATATCAATTAAAAAAATTACCTTGGACATGAATAAAGACACCATTGACATTTTAGGAGGAATGAATTGTTCTCTGTATGTAGGTTTATCTTCTTTTATAGTAGGCTGAACGGTTTGCTGTCCAGACTGACCCAATAGCTTCATATGGAGTTTAATTCTTTGTCGAGAAAGAGAATCTAATATTCCAGAGCTACTTTCATTTTGATTTTCCTCTCTGGAAAATAAATGAAGAAAACATTTAACTACTCTCAAAATAAATAGTAGAGAACTAAGTGCAATCATTCATCAGTTTCTCTGCATTTTAAACTTTAAGTATCTACAAGACATATCATATGTTGTAATTTTGCTACAAAGATAATATGAATATTAACAAACAGTTGTCTTTGTAAAAATAAAGATCATTCCATAAAAAGATAAATCATATATATATATATGATTTATTTTTATGATTTATATATATATATATATATATATATATGTATAAATTTTTTCAATTATACACATAAAATTTTCAGTCTCACATAAAATTCTTCATTTTTATTATATATAATAAGTGCAGCATATAATTGCTAATAAATTAATTGCAGTTTACTTAGATTTGCTCAAATAAATAAAGTATTCCTAAATCCAAATATTAGATAATTAGTTATCAAATATAAAAAAATACAAATTTATAAAAACGGTACTAAAATAAACAAATTTACTTTAACATAGAAAGATATTTTTGAAACCTCAATTAAAATTGAAACAATAAATGTTATTTTTCTTATTTTTTTATATTATTTTATTTTCATTTCCTTTTACTTCAGCTTCCTTTTGGAATGTATTTTCCTATTATTGCAATTGCTATTCTTATTGGCTTTGCTGAAATAATGATTATTTTGTTCAAGTGTTTATTGAGAAGATTTCTTTTATATTTTTAAGATTTCTTTATTAGAGAGCAAACAGAGCAGTTCAACCCTTATTTCTTTTAATAAAGATCTTTTTTGCTTCGTGAATTACAAATTCATAAATTACTTATTCAATTCCTTCTATTAGCTCACACTCTCCCTATATATATATCTTGTTCAAATTTTCAATCCTTAATAAAATACATTTTGTTCTTCCACACAAGTTCAAATACATTTTTTTCAAATATTAATTCAGTAATTAAATTTAATGAATTAATTTTAGTTTTTTTTAGATTTAAGTTGCATGTATCTACCAACAGATGGTGCCAGATAAATTTAAAAAAAAATGAATGAAAATTATTTATAAAGGACATTCTGCAATATAGTGGAAAAAAAGTAGAATTAAACTTAAATTTTTTTATATATATTACTTGTTTTTCTAACTTGTGAAGCTACAATTTGAAAAAATTGAGAGATAAAAAGCAGCCAACAAGCAAGTATAAATCTCAAATTCAGGTTAACTCATAAATGATATTAAATATATTGATATTTTTAATAGATTTAATAATTTAAGATTTCCTTATTCCTCAATAATTACAAAAAATTATTCCAGTGGCATAGCAAATATATAAGATAGTAATGAATCAATGACATTTTTGTTTAAAATTACACTAATAATATTACAATAAATGAATGTATATACAATTACTTTCTAAAGATGCCGGAGAACTAGTCGTATCTCCAGAATTCATGGCAGATATATGAAGTAGAATCTTAGCTCCTCCACCAAATAAAAGAGCCCAAGTCTCCTGCGTAAAATTTTGACCAACTAAACGGTACAGGACATGGCAATCACAAGTGGATAAAGCATAAATCAATTGACTCAGATACACACTAACAAAAGCTTCACATAATAATGTATGTAATTTAGGAGTATCTTCATCTTTGTCTTGTGCTAAAAGAGCTCGTAAGGAAGCCACACCTAGAAATAAAAAGGAGAACTGAAAATTAAAATTATAAATTTTGAAGAATAAATTATAACAATTATTAAGTATTTATATTTTTACTAAACATATTATATATTTATTACAAAATTAATACTTATTGTATATTTTGTAATTTTATATATATATAGCATTTGTAATATTCAAATATTAAATGGCATGAATTGCATTCTTTATGAACTACTATTATTACAAAGCATTAAAGTCTCTTGAATATAAAATTTAAGTTAAAACTAATGAAAAATAATTCACTTTTTAATACGCTTTTATTAGTTTCACCTGTATGTTTGTTTGTATGTATGTAACTGATTTTTTAACCTGGAGATCTGTTTCTCTTCATATACACTATTTAAGCTGCAAAGAAACATTTACAGGCATCTTTCAGAAAGAAAACCGTTGATTCTTTTTTAATACGCTTTTATATTAGTTTCACCTGTATGTTTGTTTGTAACTGACTCTTTGGGCTCAATTTTGCCCTACTTTAAGCGAACAGATTTAATCTAAACGTTGTAGACTTATCAAAGACCGACGACACTAAAATAGTTTGATGAGTTTATTATCTCATCATGATTAGGATCGCCAGAATTAGAGATTTTATTTTAACTTATGAAGAGCGATTTAACCCATGTAGAATGAAAGTATTCAGTAAAGACATCCAAACCTACGTGGCACAACAGATGACGCGCCTGACTACGGATCAGATTTCCTGTTCGAATCCTGGCTGGCTCGCCAAATTCGCATTTAGCCTTTGTTTTACTCACAATTCAATTATTGTAAGAACTATAGTTCCACTCCTTCGTATTGGGACCTTATTTAAATATTATAGTTTAAAAACACTAAAAAACATGCTTTTAGAGTTAATGAAATTAAAAATAAAAAATAAATTAATAGTTTAAAAACTAAAAAATCACGTCTTTAGAGTTAATCAAACTAAAAATAAAAACTACAGGAAGTTTAAAAAAAAACTAAAAAAAACACGCTTTTAGAGTTAATCAAACTAAAAAGTAAAAAATAAATTAATAGTTTAAAAAACTAAAAATACACTTTTAGAGTTAATCAAAGTAAAAAATATTATTAACGTAAGAATAAAATTACTGACGAGAAAATGAATGTCACTGTTCTAAAAGCGTGGGGTGCTTTGTATGACATTTTAAAAATAACTCTGCATTTCGTAATGAAACTAGTGAAAAATTATAATGATTGATATCGAGCACCCACGCTTTTAGAACATTGACATTCATTTTTTCGTCAGTAATTTTATTCTTACATTAACAATTATTTTTACTTTTAGTTTGATTCACTCTAAAAGCGTATTTTTTAGTTTTTATAAACTATTAATTTATTAACATTAATTATAAAGTAAGAACATTAATAATAAATAAGTAAATAATACCAGGCCATTTATTAGGAGCTGTAGTTGCTTTCACATCTTCATCTCCACTACAGTGTCTAATCCTATTCACATGACCAGCCAACAAATGGCTGTTTTGATAGACTACACCAGAACTATTTTAAAAATAAAGAAAAATTTAATTTTGTCATATAACATTATAAAAACCTACAGAAAGGAAATGTACAAAGTTATAAAAAAAAAAAATGTTTTATTAGATGAAAGTGTTTAATTAATAAAATACTACATTTATAATAGCAAAGTACAAATAATCAAAATTGTGTTGCTTAAGACAGTTTCAATATTCATATAAAATAGTTGCATTGAAAAAGTAAAAATACACTCAAAATAAAACTATTAATATAATTTGTTTAAAGCATTTCATGAATATAAAAAGTGTCATAATTTCATTGAATATATATTATATAATAAAAATACATTAATATTATTCCACTATTCGAAAAACAAATTTTTAAAATAAAAATTCTAAATTTAAGTACTTCCACAATATATAGCATAAATCATATGTTTTTTAATTTTTTAACAAAAGAACTACAAACACAACCAATAACAATAAGTTAGAAAATAATTTAACATCTCAAATATTTAATATTTAAATGTAACATATTTTCTATGTATTGATTACTGCAAAAATATTCAATTACCATAAGCAATTTCCTTAATATTTACTGCAGATAACTTTTTTAGGCATTTATTTTCTGATAACTTGAAATTAATATAATTCCTACATACATTTTTAATAATGATTATACATATAATTAATATTATTTATTGAAATTCTTCATATATATTGCATATCAATCCAGTTTTGGATAGAAAAATATCAGCATAACAAATGGAAATACACAAAAACCTAAGAGTCTAAATATAAAATACCATTTTCTATTGCTATGTTATCAAATTCTTGATTGAGTTAAACCATCTCAATATATGATAGAAAAGATATTAATATCAGTTAAAAGTTAATTCGAAAAATACCTTATAAGTTCTTCCATGCTAAGTCCTCTGCTACCACCTTGCTTTACAATAAAAGTATCACTGTCACAGAGAGATTCATAAATACATGCTGATAGAGATGTGCTTAAGTCTCGTAACACAATTAAATGAGAGTAAGATGCATTTGAAACAGTAGGTGGATCAGTCATATCAATAATAGTCAGCAGAATATCGTGAACTAAAGACTAAAAGAAAAAAATATTAACTTATTAAAACTTTTTATGATAATATAAATTAAAGATATATCCAAATAATTAAAGATAAGTTTGGAAGTCAAGAAAATTCAGCCCTTATTTTAATCATTTCTCATGGTCAAAAAATATTTTTTTTCCTTCTCAAAATTCTTTTATAACTATTGGTTTTGTATGGAAAATGTAAACAATAGAAAATAAGCACACTAATATTTAAGAGCTTTCATGTTGAACATGAACAGAAATTATCAATTCTAAACTTCTAAAGCTTTTTAACAGATTTATTCATTATAGAATGACAAAAAAAAAAAAAAAAATGTTATTCTCTATTTTGTAGCATGTAAACAAATCATGTTATTTTAATATCTTGTCAAATTTGTATACAAATCTCAGTTTATTACTACAAACATTGTCTTAATTTTATAGATTTAGATTTCACTAAAAATTTATTGAGCACTTTGAATAAAAAAATTTTCTTTTCCTAAGATTTTTAAATAAAGGAATCTAAAAATTAGTCATTCAGTAAGTTTCAGAAATAGTAAAAGTCTTGGTTCATTATTTTATTATGATTTCAGACATTATGTATGTATATAATTTTTGTTATCAAATTATTTTCTTTATACAAAATAAAAAAACTAACTTGTAAATGTCTAATAGGATCAGCCACAACAGTTTTTTGACATGCTACACTTGCAGCCAACAATGGTAATGTTGTTGGGAATGGTAATGGTGACAGAAGTTGTTGCCTTGAACGTTCTTGTTGTAATTCATGTAATAAAAGTATCAATTCCATTCTAACCGCAGCTAAACCTCCCCCATGAGCACCATGAAGACTGCAATAACTTAGCAATGTCCTTAAAAGGGCTTCATTGGCTTTCAACCACTGTTTACGACGACTGGCACGTTGCAATTTAGCCTCAAAATCAAGTTTGTCAGCAAGTAATATTTCATGCAGGGAAGCCTTTTGACTTGAAAAATCAACTGCACTGTCCCAATTAGCATTGCTATGAGAACTGTCTTCCATTGCCATTGTTTCTTCCTCAGCTGTTAACAAAACAAAACAAAAACACTAAAATTAAAAATTTTCACAATTAGTTAATTATACAATAGTAATTCAGATAAGCAAAACATATTTCTAAAATATCACTATTCCTTAATAACACATATTTTTATCATTTAAGAATTATAAAATTTTAGTTATTGATGAAAGAAAAATACATTTAAAAATGGTTTATTTGATATAATTGCAATTTAAATAAACGAAAACAAATCTATAATTAAATGTTTACATCTACTCTATTTACTAATCTTAATATTACATTAATTCTCATTATTTTGGACAATATAAAAAGTCAAGTTGGTGCAATGGTAATGGCTGGTTCTTGCAATTGCTATGATGAACAATGCATACAGGTTGCTGGTTCAAATCTCAACCATGCACCTTTTAAGTTTCCCCCACCCTGCTAAGATGAATACTTAACTTCTCTATATCGACTAATAATTGCAGTTATATTTTTATTTTTGATACTTTTTAACCATTTTTTTATTAAAATGAAAGGATTAGATAATTAAATAAAAAAGTATTATTGGATTTTTTTTTTTTTTTGTGTATCATATTTAACTTTTATTGTATCTGCAATTAGTCCTTAACTGTGCTGAATTTTTAAAGTTACTATTTTAGATTTAAAAATTATTTTTCATAATTTTTTATTTTCTTTCTGATAATTCTTCTTTTGATAATTTTTATTCATTTGAAGCAATTTTTTATTTTTAAAGAATTAATTTAATTTTTACATACTAATACTAATTATAGGGGCCTGATGGTCGAGTGACTTGCTGTCTGGTGCTCGGTGCCACAGGTTTAGGATTTGAGCCCGGCAGTGCCATTGATGTTTTAGTAGTTCGGAAACCACTTTAAACTGTAGGTCCCAGTCTAATACAGCTGTAGGGCTGACAACCCTATCCCATAAAAAAAGAAAACATCTCTTGTCTTGAAATCTGTCAGTAGGCCTTATCCACTATAGGCTGTTGTGCTAATGATGATGATGAAAACTAATTAGGCAGCCAACCCTAAATCCCAATTTAATTTTATTAATTAAGATAAGGAGGTTAAGGGATCTTATCCTCCGCTGGTACTCCATGATTGTTACCAGATATAATAAAATTAAGAACCAATTAAGTTTGTAAAACAATTCGAAAGAAATTAGTCATACACATTATTAAAAAAAAGAGATGTTCTTTAAAAAAGAAAAAATATTAAATAATTAAACTACGCTAAATATGAAATAATTACCTGCTTCATTATAATCCTGTGAAGATGCACCATAAAGACACAGATCTTTAAGAGCTGACACACTTTTTTCAAGCCATATGTATAACTGATACCTTAATTGACCTCCATCTACTTCATACCCGGTAGCCAAGGTACTTAGTTCTTCCATCATGATCTAAATAAGTATCTTAATTTATCAAATAATCAAAAAATAAACTTTAATACAACATTCTTAGAAGTTGCATTTGATTTACATTTCTTAGTTCTAAAATGCTAAGCAATATTTAAATTTGAAACTTTTCATTATAAAGTATGCTATATAAAAAAGGAAAACCCAAGACGTATATAAAAAAAAAAAAATTACTATAAAAAAGTGCAATAATCATAAGCGTAATTTTTGTTGTATGCTCTGTAGCATTTAAAAAAATTAGCATTACAAAATAAATTCTGGTATTCTCTGAGAATTTTTTTTTTTTTTTCCCATGCATTATAATTTTAATAAGAATTAGACAGTAAAAGTTAAATAAAAAATTGCACTAAAGGATAAGATTAACTAAAATTTTCCAACACTGTTTCATAATCTTTAATTTTTTTTATTTTAATTTTGCTATTAATATAAACATATGTTTCATAATTATTCACTATAACATTATAAGAATTATTCAATATCATTATTAAAAGCTACACACATTAAAAAGTGAAAAGGTGTATTCTTCTACAGTAAATTAATGAGCTAGATTTGAAAGCAAATAGAGATGTCAACTAAATTATTTTTTTTTCTATGTCCCCCTCTTTAAATATATATTTAACCATTTTATTATTAAAAAAAAACTTATTGTTAGAAAAATGAATTAAAAAACATTTGAAAATAGGCAGTATAATAATATAATATTCCTTTCCAATAATTCATAAATCTTGTAATTTAACTTTTCTTTATTTGGTCTAAACCTTCCATTAAACCATACATCTATCTTGTTAATTACACATTTTAATGGCTACATAACTTGAATGTATTTAAAAGGAATAATGGCTTTATTAGTCCAAATTAATTATTTTTTATTTATTTTAAATAACTCCTTTATTATTTAAAGTAATTCAAATTTAGTAAATTATTATCTTTATTCATGAACTATAGGGTTATCAATTAAACAATTTTATAATTAATTATAATAAAAATTATTTGAGAAAACCAATTTTAATAACCAAAGAAAAGGAAGCAAATAATTAAAAATAGTTAGCAAAAAGAATTAGAATAAATCCTTAAGACTCAAAATATTTATTATTGAATACATTTTGTAATAATATATCTTTTCTTTTTTTCATACCTTTAAGCAAGCTATAAATTTCAACTGTTGAGCCATAATATCAATAGCAACTGGTTTAGATTCATTTTGGTTTCTGAAAATGAAAGTTTAATTAGTAAAAATTATAGTAATTATTTTAAAAATTTTAATTTTAGTGATAGTGTTTTTTAAAAGTGCATTTCTTTTGCGATACTTTTTTAAAATTTCTAATATAAAGAGTAAAAATTAAAAATAGCAGCATATAAATTTAGTTTCAAATCAACACTTTTGATCACAGACTAATACTGTAATTTTAGAATTTTATAACTATATAAGAAACCAAACAACATAAATTCTAATTATTATTGGACTTAGGAAACAGTTTCTAAAGTGTTTGGTCTAATTTATACTGTAGATAAAAAAAATAATCCTTTCACAAATAACTCAATAACATCTTTCATACCTTCAATTGACTCTTCCGTTACTTTCATTTCAATACCATCTTCTGAATCTTCCTTTTCACTATTATTATCCAAACCAAAATCCAACTCCAGTTCAGGTTCTTTAGGTTGAGACACAGGAGCACCCCAATCAAAATCTAAGGAAGACTGTTCGACCTTAGTTGATAACACAGGCTGACCCCAATCGAAATCGACGGCTGAAGCTTTACCAGAAGAAGCAACGACTGGCTGACTCCAATCGACACTTTTATTTTTTCCCATATTGACTGAATCATGGTTTTCTATCGTCCCAGAAGCAATAAAATCATCTTCCTTATTTAGAACATTTGCAAAATCAAATACAGCATCATCTGGTGACATAGGACCATCTGTCAGTACTCTGTTGGGCAAACGAGACAAAACCTCTAGAGCAAGGGCAGGACAGCCTGCACGGAAATGGGCATGAGCAGTAGTGAAAACAATCTTCTTTCCAAAGGTGTGATTGTGTCTTCAAATGGTGCCTACAAAAATGTTCATGCCATAAAATTATCTGATAAATAAATTAAATTTCAAAGAAAAAAATATTTATTAAGTTACTTGAAAATGTATATAAAATACCAATACTAAAAAAATTATCAATAATAATTTACTTATTTTTTAAGTATAGTTAAAACCAATTTACAGAAAATACATGCAATAAATAAAACTATACTAAGAGTGAAATATAGAAACTATACTTAGAAATATAACACAATATTTAGAAAACAATTAATTTAATAATATGATTAATTTATTAATAGGAAAAATAATTTTCATAAATTTACAAAAATTAAATGAGAATATGTAAAAGAAATTCCACTTTTTTATCAGAATAACATATTGCATTGTATAAATACAGTTTAAAAATATTTGTGCCATATTAGATTATACTTTGAGCATTCACAAAAATAGTGCTTTCAGTAAATCTAAAAATTCAGAAATGTGTAATATCTAAGATTTTCCCAAAATAGTATATAAAGTTTGTATGTATTTTATTACATAACAAATTTATATTATTGTAAATTTTCTACAATGATTGAACAACTACTAACCACTATGGAAATAAAATGCACTACTATGATATAGAATAAACTAAAGGAATTCCTTCTTTCCTTCCTTCCATCCATCCTCTCACACCCATATATAATGTATTGGTATTTTGTTAATTATAATAATGTGCATAGTGAAAAGTAACTTTACACTATTTGATAAATAAAAATATGGCATTTAATTTATTACACCACACAAAAATTTTTTAAATATTAACACAAATTTAAATATAAAATTTAAGCAAATCTAAAATTAAATTCATTATCTTTAAAAAAGAAAAAAAAATAAGATAAATCTGAGTATCCAAATATAAACATTTAAGTAAATCTCAAAATAAAAAAACATTGTGTATAATATTATAATGTTTAAGCTTCCCTATTGCTTATTGCTTTGTACTTTTGTGCTAGTACATATTTCAGAAAAAGAAAGAATAATCATTTAAGCATTACCTAGATCATTAATTTTTTTTTTTTTAATTTGTTTTCAAAGGAAAAGTTTTTAAATAAAAAGTTTGCTTTTAATAAAAAATAAATTAATATTATTATTAGAATAATACTTTAAAATAAATTTAGTTTTTAATATACACTTACTTCATCAACATCAATACTTTCACTTTTGAGAAGTATTTTTCAACTCTTTGGATTTTTAGTTCAGATAGATTTTGAGCTCTCTGTCTACGAGCAAGCAATGCGTAA